>JAQFVV010000184.1:2235589-2510341 GCA_028023455.1 Epiperipatus broadwayi
AGCAAAATAAAACAAGTGGTGAATTTGATAATATTTCTGAAGTTTTTATCCATTAAAAAATATAATATTTGTTGTTATATAATATTGTTTGTTTTCAATTATTTACTTAATAGATTCAAACATGCTGGTATTTAAAAAAAGTTTAAAATAGAATTATTATACAGATAATTAAAGGAATGAAATGCAGTTGTACAAATATTAGCATAGTTAGTGCAGAAAGTAAGCAATATTTTCATAACAATTATGTTCCACATACACTTAAGCAATTGAACCCAGTAAAAAAATTTTAAAAATATTAAAAACACAGAAATGACTGATTGTGTCATAAATGTACTTAACCTTCACAATTTAATCTCCTATTCTATAAGTTATCAGGAGATAATCTTGATGGAGAACTGTTTACTGATTATTCACAATTAACTCTCATATTCAAAGGTTATTCCACTGTTTACTAACTGTGAATTCGGTAAACAGTCAGAGTTCAGCAGCCAATGAATTTACAACACAGATTTTTTGATTACATTTTAAATATCTATGAATATTAAGTTCTCTCTATCAAAGATGACTTCAAATGATTAGATTGTAGATATTAGGGCTGAAAAGCGGTACCAATAATGTATTAAGGTAACTAAAAATGTTAATAAAATGACACATTGATCAAATGATCCTTTATTTGCAGATATTTATAATAGTTTGTGAAATTCTTTGGGGCAGATCTTGAAGTGTTTGCAGCAATGGCTGGTACTGCAATACAAAATTTTTTAAAGTTAAAACAATTTTGATTGTATTACACTATAAATTCTGTTTCTGTTACATAATCATATGTGTATTAATGTATTGCTCAATCACATAATTTTTTAATATTATTTTGCTCATCAATTTATTAGCAGGCAATACAATTCTTGACTCATCTGAATCCATTTTTTGGCTTCACTCTATAAACTTCTTGTAACTCAGTTTTCATAAAGTTATGTTTAATTTTTTACTACCATCAGATTTGTGATTTCTATTCCCTGTTCTATGATTTGATGACATATAGTTCCTAAATATGCCTTAACTAAATTGTGAACTTTTTACATTTGGCAAATCAGATTAAAATGAATAGCCAATCAAAAATTATAAATTGTAGGTAAAGCTCTATGACCAGGTATAGCAATTCATGATCTAACAAATCCTCTGGCATGAGCTGGACAAACATCAAATTTAATGTAACAATTTCTGTATGAATGGAAGGTGTATAATCATTATATCAATTAACAATCTAAAATGAAAGTTGTATATTGATAATAATAGGACCTACTCCACTCAGATACATAAGGTGAGTTTGTCTTCCTAATAAAACATAGTTATATTAATTAGGAGTATAATTTAATTGATTTTAGTTATCATTACAAAAAAGTCCAAAGACACACATAAAATTGGGATGATCTTTATTAGTTATATAATTCTGCTTCACACACTTTCACTGGCAAGAATCTGAAACTATGTGTGTCATTCTTCTAGCAAAAGACAACAGTTTCCATTATCTGGATTTTTTTTATCCCTTAGCTTTCTATTGTTTCTTTGAAGTTGGTGGTCATTTGAACTAGATTTATTCTCAGAATCAAGTGATCATTTCCAAGAGGTTTGCATGTTTCTTTTTATCATGTATGGTTTGATCTATGCTAGTTGGGTGCATTTAACTTCTGAAGATAATTGCTTACATGCATGGGGTATTTGCGATTTTTCTTTCTTTAATAATTGCAATATTATTAAAATAAAACTATCCTAATATATATGTATTCTCATATCACATATAAATGTTTAGATAGCATTCACAAATGCAATATAAACACAACTACTACATGTAATCATATTGATATAGAAACTTTATCTATAAATATATATTATCTGAGTTTTTACGATTATGTGATTTGTGCTTTCAAATCCATGACCAGTGTTTTAACAGCATATTATTGCTAAATATGCTGCCTGAGTAAAAAACTTTATTCCTAACTACTTCACTGAACTTGACATGCTGGCTAATTAAACTAAATGAGTAGTCATTCAAATATCACAACTGTAGATATAGAAATGATCGATTCTAATACAGAACATAAGATTGTCAATAATAAATCGAAGAGAATTAAGTTCAACCACAATTGTTTTTAAAATCGTTCTAATTTGACTGTACTAAATAAAATTTAATAGGTAATAAGAATTAAATAATCTTCAATAGTACATGATCATTCTTTATGCTTACACAAGCTGTTTAATTAACACAGAGGCAAACCTTCCTGCATCCAGTGATTACTCTGGCTTGCAGTGAATGGTGCTACTATGTGGAGAGTTTTGGATGGCAAGTTTTTATATAAGAGATGCAAAAAGCAAAATGAAAATGTTCAGTAGATTGCAGTTTATGAATAATAAAAGAATAGCCAAATGGTATTTAATTGTGTTATGAATAAATGGCAGGTAGCAAGATGGGTGTGAAAAGTAATGCAATATGCAGAAGATTTAGATAAAGAATTTATGTCAGTATACTTATATGAAACATGGGATGATTGTGTTAGGAGAATTGTTGAGGGTTATAGTGGTTAAGGAATATGATAGAAGAATAGATGCATTAATAAAGAACAGAGAGTTGGAGAGATGTACAGCTAGTATGGAGAGTAAAAGAGTTTAAATATTTACAGAAGTAAACAGAATATTGGGTGTGAGTTAATTTATGATAAGAAAAGTGGTTTACTGTTTAAGGCTTGAATGGGATCTTTAGCAACAAGGGAATATACACATAAATGGGAAAATATGGATGATTTAGTCTGCAAGTTTTGTAAGGAATGCATAGAAAATATTAGGCATCTGTTGATTGAGTGTAAATGCCTAAAAGCAGAAAGGGCACAAATAATGAAGTTGTGGAAAAATAAATATGAACAAAGTGATTATACAGAAAGTGGCTTTTTGTTTTTTATGCTGGGTTTGGAAAAAGATAAGGGGGTTTTAGATATTAAGGCTATGGAGTTGACAAAGATTATGTTGTGGAAATAGGATGGAGCAGGATAGAGAAGAATATGGAAAAACTTGGGGTGGGGAATGGAAAGTGAAGTCAGAGTGGCTAACAGGTTTCCCTGGGCATAGTTGCTAAGAGATTCCTGACTCCGTATAAGGAGAAGTCACAGTGCATCACATCAAATCTCTGTATTAATCTTCAACAGTTGTTATACTTTGCATTAATATAAAATTAGTAATATCAAATAAGTATGATATTATAAACAAATAAGCACAGTTTTAGGTGTTACAGTTATAAAGTATATGATATGACTCTTTGCTATAATAAATTGTTGGGAGTAACAAACAATGATTAATTATCACTAACGATGGTACCTTGGTCATAGCATCCTATGACCAAGTTATTCCCCCCAGTCCTATGGCAGCAAATTTAAAAATAAATTACTTACATATATACATAAATTCTCAAATAAAATCTTAAAAAATAATAATGGTTATTAGAAATTGTTCTTATAAATAATGTTCTTTAAAAATTTTAAAGTATTGTCCCACAAATTTTAATAAGACAGAACAGATCCCGGTTAATGTTTAGTCAGAATGCGACAAATGATAATTTGTAATATAACGTGGAAGCGCGAGTCTATCATTTTTAAGAACAATGTTTTATAATATTAATAAAATTAAAAAAAAAAATTAGAAATAAAAAGTATAATAAAAATTTTACCAAGTGCAACTAGCAAATCCGAATAATTACGCATTAACTTAAAAACGAGTAAAAAAATATAAAGAATCAAAAATACCTGCGACCATAAAAATACTTTAATGTAATGGTAAGTGAAGATCTGCCAAACATACGTACTTAACAAACAAATATAAGTACTTATTTAATTTCTTAAAATAAGTTTGTCATATTTTCTTTATACTAGCAGTAGATAAACATAATAATTGCACCAAAAAAAAACAAAAAAACAACAATGCTGTGGTGATATACATTATAAAAAAAGTGATATAATAATTTACACATAATGACTGGAGCTGACAGTTTTTCGGATTTATTTCCAAAAAACAATGATGCTAACGAGAAATTATACAAACGATTCTCCCACGAAAAATTACAAAAAAAAACGTATCAGAACTCTGAAACTAATAATAAAAACACACTGTTGAGATTAGAATCCCCTTTAGTTTTTTAGCATTTGTTACCCACTAAGAAAAAAAATTGATTATAAAGATTATATTAGTCGGTTTAAGGTAGATGGCTATGTAGAAGAAAAATTTGACGTATGCGACAATTTGATACTTGGTGATATATAAGTTTATTAGTTTGCATAAAAGCTCAAGCACACGGAATTTCATTAACGTTGATGTAACTTTTACAAATGTCAATGTCCTCGAATAAATAGTATTCGCAATCAATGTGATTTGCAGACCCGATTTTAAGAAGAAAGTCCGATTTCGAGTTCTTAGAAAAGAATGTCAAAATCCAAATTTTTGAATTTTACATTTGTAGAAGTGATGTGTGTATTGACATTTTCATATATATATATGAAATGTTTTGCCTTAATGTGAGAAAGCAACTAGATAATAGATTACTACGATCCAGCGATTACATTATTAAACTTGATCATCGAGATGGTACTTTTGGTAATGTAGTACCTCAATTTTGGTGCTACATCAAATATTTTAAATAAACCCATAATTTAAGATGTAGATACTCCTGAGAATTATATGGAGTAACTCTTGCCTAATATACTAATGATGATTTAAAGTCGAATAAATGAGAAATTAAATATATATATAATAGTAACATGCAGTTCATGTATGCAAAGGAATCCTTGCTTTCATTTAATAATTACATCTTTTTACATATTACAAGTTTTTTCAACCTTTTTTTTTTTTTTGGATAAAAAATCGAGCGTTTATATATTATTTATATATAAATGACAAAATCAAGCATTTTTTTAATTCTAGCTATTTGTTTAATATTATAGCTGATGGTTTCAAAGGGTGCACTCTGATAACACATTTTTATATTGTCATAGCCTTATCTCTTGTAATCACAGGTATAAGCAACTTCTGAATCAAATCCATACACTGCTAAAAAATTATCTCATAGTTTAGTGCTATGTCATTGTTGTAACAGTAGTTCAAAGATATTAGTATTGCTTAGATGGTATTTTTTACTTTCATTTAAACAATTTTTAAATTAAATTCATAAAAGTAATTCATTAACAATTTAGCTTGACAGTAGTTCAAAGATATTTTTAACAGCTTATATACAGTTCTTTTCCCATGCCTTGAATAACTTTTTCAATACAGTATAATAAATTTGCCATTGTCATTCAAACATTAAAAATATTTTTATTTAAGTTATATCAGTATTAAACCATTAAGCATCATATGATCCAAAGCTCCTCACTGACGAAGGCCACAAGCCAGAAACTAGTCTGGGGATATTGGATGAGTAGGCATTAGATAGGGATTTTATGCACAAGCCTTTTGGCATCCATTGATTACTCTGTTTAGCACAGGTGGCAATACTGTATGGAGAGTTTTGCTCTGTTTATATCAGTATTGTAAGAGTAATATTTCAATTTACTCTTTGCTTCAGATTGTATATATATATTTTAGAACCACTGCAATTTCAACATGAGCAAATCAATCAATGAATTTATAATTGATTCTTTATTGGCAATATCATTTGGATGTTTGGGTTTTATAAATAAAGAAACAATAATAAAGACATGAAGATGAAAATCAGAAGTAACAAATTTAAATTCGAAAATTATAACCCTTTATTCAGCATTCCAATACCAGTAATTATGACATAATACCTAAACTAATTGATTATAAAAAAGCAAAAAAAAAAAATATTAGTGGCTTTGCCTTTTTTAATGAAAAGAAACAACTTATGGAATTTCATCTTATTTTAATTATTTAAATTACAACTGAGTCAGAAAAATTAAACTTATACATTAAAAGAAAATCATTTATAATTAATAATTAAATATATGTCACATTTTTCAACATTTTAAAGTTAGAGGAATATAAATAGTGTTAAAGAAAAAAAATTAACATAAACAATAGGGTCCACACTTATAGGAAAATGAAACTTTCATCTTCATCAGAATATTATATTCTTTGTATTTTTGAAATCAAAATATCTAGAGACTCATTTACTGATTATTACTGGATGGTTAACTGGATTATCTATGGACTATCTATCTGAAAGAAATATTATTGTGAGCCTGTTTGGGGATATGAAAAAATATTAAGGTTTAAACCTTTCACACTCAAACTCAAATTGTGTACATGGGATGTAGATATATTAACTGCTATACCATGTCTAATGGCCACCAGATCTAAGGAGAAAATGGCAATGCAATTAAACTTATCACAGTACAATTTATTTTTAAATAGCTCTCAATTAAAATATATTGATAATATACAATAGTAAAATTGAGTTCAAATACAGTATATACATTCAAACCAAAAAAAACCAATATTGATACCTTTTTTCTACCATAGAATATAGATATTTTTCTAACAGCAATAAAAATTAAAACTCAACGTCTTTTCAACAGATAAATTTTATTTGCCTTATAGAATTTTGAATTCCAGTAAGTGAATATTATGCAACAGTAAGATCATAGTGTATTCAGTCAGAAGAATGTCACAAGAATGGAATATAAAAAATCTTTTGCAATTTTTACTAATATACCAATCTTTCACAATTCTAATTTAATATTTGTAATTCATGTCACTGAAGATATTTCTGTAGAGAAGGAAGACAAAAGTCAGACTTAACCCTCACAGCTTACATTTTCTAAACATTATTTTATTTTATAGGATTTTCTTTTTTTTTTATTTGTGTCAACTAATGTACTTTTTTTTTTTAGGAATCACAACGAAAATAATTGCTCAACTATGAATTATAATCTGTGTCAAAATGGTTCTTTTGCTAAATGTAATTCGGTTGAAAAATCATTTTCATATCATACAAAAAGTAAAAAACCATCTAGAGATTCCTATTCAGCTAATGATTTCAGTGTGAATAATTTATCAGATACCAGAGATGCATCAGATTGTATTCGAAATACTAAGAGTGCTGTGGCCGATGTGATTGAAGTAAAAAGACATCGAAAATGTATTTCACCACCTTTACTTCAAAATCCATCCCAAGCTATGGAATCTCAACTAAATGTTGTTAGTGCCCCTCCATCTAGGATGAATACTTTCTGGACTCATGATAACAGAGAAAGCAGTTCTAATGATATCATGAGAAATAAGCGAAAGAAAAGTTTAACAAAGCATCCAATTCATTCATCAATCATACCCAAATCAAAACCAATTTCAAAATCTAGTTCATATAAAGTGTGCAAACAAGATTCACGGTTAAACAATGTTAAAATTCCCAAAGCAAAATCTTCATCAGCATCAGTAAGGGGATCTAATATACCAGTTTTAAAAACAGGACATAATGATCAGAAAAGAAGTACCCATATGTTAAAGAAAAGTTTGACCAGTATTTCATCAAAAGATATCTGTGACTCTTCATATTATTCAGAAGATCATTCGCAGAAATCCGTTTTTGAAGAATCAGAGCATAACTCTGAAGTGAATTTTTTGAATTCTAATAGATATTTAGATCCAGGTGATTCTGTATTTATATATTTATTTTTAAACTTTATTACTCTAAATAATATATATATATATTGAGATGGTTATGTCTCATGGCATACACAAAATAGTAGTGTATGTGCATATATATATATAAATAAATTATTATTTTTTGGGTTAGACTATGTGTTATTTTCCATTACATACTGATATTTCAACGAACTAGCATCCGCCATTGTCAAGGTTAACTTTTGAAAGAAATATCATTAGATCTCAAACAGTAACATGACTGAGTGCAAGATGAGAAATGAGATTCAACTTAAAGTAGTTCAGCATTCAAAATATGAGGCTTATCAAAATGTTTATTTCCCTCAGTTTTTTCACCTATTAATTTTAAGTTAATATTAGAAGACAAAGATAAAATGAGAAGTTTCCACCTAGCTGGAATACATTGTGCTTCGTCAGCCCTATTTAAACCAGTAGGTCTCTTTAATATTTCAATTGACTCTCTCATGGTTCAGCAAGTATTTTTGCATTGTCAAAATCAGGTTTGTGAACAATTTGTAAAAAATGGGAAGTAAAAACTGATGTCTTAATTTTCTGATTAAAAGCATTTATATGTTCCTTCATTCTGACATTTATTCATCTATTAGACTGGCCTAGATAGCTTCTTGAGCACTACAAACATAGAATTTCATAACTCACCTGGTGTTCCAAAAATACTCTGTCTTTAGGTTTGTGTAAAAAATCACCAATTTTCTTGCCAGTAGAAAAAGTTGTCTTTATATTAAAACTAGATAGTCTTCTACTAATATATCAGTAACTCCTTTAATATAAAGTAAAACCACTCTATTATAAGATGAATTGTCAATTCTATCCTCTTTTTTACCTTTAGCATCAATGCTATGTAAAGCCTTATATCTAGTTTTAATTCAAAGACAACTTTTTTTACTGGCAAGAAAATTGGTGAGATTTTTTTACACAAACCTAAAGACAGAGTATTTTTGGAACACCAGGAGGTTTATGAAATTCCATGTTTTCAGTGCTCAACAAGCTGTATATGTTAGTTTAATAGATGAATAAATGTAAGAATTAAGGAACATATAAATGCTTTTAATCAGAAAATTAAGACATCAGTTTTTACTTCCCATTTTTTAAAAATTGGTCACAAACCTGATTTTGACAATGCAAAAATACTTGCTAATTTGGAAAGGTATGATTTAAGAACCATGAGAGAGTCAATTGAAATATTAAAGAGACCTACTGGTTTAAATAGGGCTGATGAAGCACATTGTATTCCAGCTATGTGGAAACTTCTCATTTTATCTCTGTCTTCTAATATTAACTTAAAATTAATAGGCGAAAAAACTGAGGGAAATAAACATTTTGAAAAGCCTCATATTTTGAATGCTGAACTACTTCAAGTTGAATCTCATTTCTCATCTTGCACTCAGTCACGTTCCGTTTGAGATCTAATGATTTTTCTTTCAAAAGTTAACCTTGATAATGGTGGATGCTAGTTCGTCGAAATATGAGTATGTAATGGAAAATAACACATGGTTTAACCCAAAAAATAATTTATCTATATCATACAACCATAAAAACATTAAATATAAAAATATATATATCATTAAAAAATAGTCAACACTTAAACAATCCCAATATGAATAACAATTAACAATATCAAAGTGTTGTCAAGGCAATATTCTTTTAACAAGGTGGAATCCTATCTTTATTATTGGTCTAATATATTTATATAGACACTAAAGTTAGCAACTTGATCATAGATATTGAAATTATTGATACAAAAAAGTTTAAATAGACTTCTTTAAACAGGTAAATATAATCTATTCTGAATGTAAATAATAGTCAATTATAACATTACAAGCTGCAATTATAAATTTCAAATTGCTCCCAAAGTATTCTTTCTACTTTTCCTTTCAACTTTATATATATATATAATTGAGTGGAAAAGTAGAAAAATATACAAACTAAATTTTTTGTAGGAATTAAATAATAATTTTGAATTTAAAAACTTATTATAAATTAAATGTTTAAAAAAATCTACTTAATATTTTATTCTGATTTTGATAATTAAAAAAAAATTAAAAAAGAATTCTAAAATAACTTTGTTTTATGTTACAATAGGTATATCATTAGTTAGAAAATTCCCCTATCTATTTTTAATTAGATTAAGAAAGTTTTTGTAATTAAAGCTTCTATAATATATTTTGATAAAATTTAGTATAATATATTCTGTTGTTGTTTAAAGAATTAAAAATACGGTTGTGTTCTGATCTATCATGTCAGCCACCTGATGGTGTTGGTGATAACCAAAAATACATTAATATAACATTCCCGGGCTAGCAAATTCTCTATTAATATGGACTTTTTTTTTTTACAAATTTTATTTTCTTTCGTTTCTAAATTATTTTTCCCAAATAATATTTTTGACAATAGGATAATAATAGTTGTTTTTTAATTTTTTATTGATAAGAGGGTCTTTTTTTGGTTTATGTTCAAATATTAATTTGGGTTTTTTAAATAGTATTACTGTTTTTTATAATTTGATTGACAAAATTCAAGGGAGAACGGTTTTTTTTATGTATCTTTAAATAATAATTTACGTTACTTTTATTGGTTTACATTTGATTGACAACAATTAGTGGGAGGAGTGTTTTTGTGTATGATTAAATAATAATTTATGTTACTTTTATTTTACATTTGATTGCTGACAACAATTATTGCGAGAAGGGTTTTTTTTTGTCTATGTTTAAATAATAATTTAAGTTACTTTTATTTTACATTTGATTGACAACCAATTTTCTTTCTTTCGTTTCCCAAATAATATTTTTGTCGATGGGACAATAATAGTTGCTTTTTAATTTTTATTGACAAGAGCATCTTTTTTGATGTACGTTCAAATAGTAATTTGGGTTATGTTTAAATAATAATTTATGTTACTTTTATTGGTTTACATTTGATTGACAATAATTAGTAGGAGGGGTGTTTTTGTGTATGTTTAAATAATAATTTATGCTACTTTTATTTTACATTTGATTGACAACAATTATTGGGAGAAGAGATGTATGTTTAATTAAAAATTTAAGTTATTTTTATTTTACATTTGATGAAGGCCATTTCGAATCCTTCAAACAAGCTTCCCTTTACGAAGTGAACATTTCCATTGGCAAGAATGAGACTTACAAATGAAAGTTCAAAGATGTTTGTGGACCTCAAGTCGCATATATTTGCCACACAAACTTCTCTTTTCTTTCAGCAGGATGTTTTTCTGCTGTAGAAATGATACAGCATCAGCTTTCATGTCTGGCAATTCCCATATTTTCAAGTTTTCTGTGTTTGAATTAGCCATATTCTTGGTCTCAGAAAATTATTCGCTAAAATGTGACTTAAAGCGTGATCGTCAAAAAAATTGTGCTATCCCACCCTATTAGAGTATTTAGGAGGCTTACAGCTTTATTAGAACAATCATGACACTGTTAAAAATGTTAAAAGATAACAGTCCATCAATTCATATGAAAAAAGGCCCCAATAAAAATTTAAATAATTTTGACACAATGAACTTAACACACCCTCATACAGTACTGTTATATAAAATACATAACACAGCATCATGATATAGTGTGTAACACAAACAACTATGGCATTTTTCTCTGCTTTTAACATAGGAAAAAGCCACAGCATTAGCCGCCAGCCGAGTTAACACTCTTTCTAGGTTTTATCATAGAAAGAAGGCTTAACTCTGAGTTCACACTCTTTCTAGATTTTAGCATAGAAAGAAGGCTTAACTCCGAGTTAACACTCTTTCTAGGATTATTGTAAAAAGAAGGTTTAAATGCTTGGGTGCAGCCATGGAAATGGCATATTTCTAGAAATTAAGCTAGAAATAGTACCATCCGTGGCTGACATGATAGATCAGAACACAAACAAAAATACTTTGAAATAAACCCTTGATTTTAATTAAGGTAAATGAAAAAGTCATTAACTTATTTTTAATAAAGATAAAGAAGAATAAATTTATGCAATTATTGTTTTCAAATTCCTTCAGTCAGTATAAAAAGTGAAAGGAAAGAAAAATTGATTACTTTTACAGCAATATTATTTTGAAGTTATAAGTGAAGCAGGAGAGAGTGTATCCAGCTGCTTGCTGCTGCTCGCGCAGCAATGGTAGAGTTTGAATTCATATGGAAGCAATGTTCAGGTTTTTTGTAACTCACAGCCTGTATATATATGTGTATTAGACAACATGTCTGAAGTCATATCAAATTATAGACTGTATGGAATTGACTCAATGCACCATGTTACCAGATTTATACCTTTCCCAAAAATGTCAATAGACCATTCTACTGTTTCAAAATAGGCTAACTTATTGAGATTCCAATAAATAGCTAGATTACTGAAAAGAGTATCATGCTGTAGTTTATATATATATGCACTTTTATCAATATGCAAAGAAGCACAAACATATTAATACTTCCAGTCATATATAAGTTTTCCATGCTGATATTTATTTCATGAAAACTTATATCAAGCACTGAGGGAAGAAATTAGCTGGTTTTAAAGATAAATAATCTAATGTTTGATTAGTTTATTCAAATAAAAAATGAAAATAATAAATGTTTTCAGTTCTATTTTATCAAAAACAAAGTAGAGTCAGAAATCTTATTGTAATGAAGAAACAAAAAGCTAAAGGTTTTTAAAAAGAACTTTCTAACTGAATCTAATGTTAATTGTTTTTTAAAAGGGAAAAAAACTTTTACTTACCATTAGAAATAATGAATTAATTAATAACTTTGATTTGTATTGGATAATAATAATACAGATAGTTTCAACATTGAGTTAATTTTATTGTAAAAATATGATATGGATTTAATAAGATTATTTTTTTATAAATATCAGTGTGTGCACACAAATTTGAATGGTATCCAGGTGCTGATTTAGTATGCACTCATGGCCATTTTGGAATATACATTTCTTTTCTATTAAAAAAAATACATGAATAATGATAATTGAAATCTGTGTCTATTTCTATGACACAACAAAAGCACACATATGAAAATAACTGGGTCATACATTTAAAAAAATCTACTAATCAAATAACAATAACAAAAAATTAATACTAAAAAAATAATATGTTTGAATCTTAGTTCTAGGATTACAATGAATAAAATTGGTAGGCTTACCCAAATAAATAATTTTCTTTCCTTTTTTTCTAAAAGAATATAATGTTCAGAGCTCTTGAATATACTTTTATACCTTTCCCTTGTTGAATAATGATATGTTATCGAACAAAGATCCATATCGATAAATGGGAACCTTCTTGTATATTTCTTTAGGCTTCTTTAGGCAAATCTCTTGGCAAACACTTAGCAGATAGCAGATGTAGAAACAAAATCACATGATTAGAGGCATAGAGAATCCAGCTTACTTAACATTTCTCTACTCCATTGAATTTATTATTATATATTTAATGTTAAATGTTTCATCTGATCAAACCCACATTTGAAAATGGTGATTTTGTAATATTGATGAAAAAGTCTGATCAAACCAAGTTTTTATTTTTTAATTTTTGATGAAAATTGCATCTTTTGTGTTTTAATATTTTAATCACTTGATTATTTGTGTTTTAATACTTTTATCATGTAATTGTTTTTTTTTAATTTTTGATGGAAATGCCAATTTTGTAATATTGATGAAAAATTCTGATCAAACCAAGTTTCTATTTTTTAATTTTCGATGAAAATTGTGAATTTTGGGTTTTAATATTTTAATCATGTGATTAGTTTTTTTTAATGAAAATGGCAATTTTGTAACAAATGGTCAGATTACGACAATGATCGATATGATTTATCACTTGGATGTGTCTGCCTGAGTTTTTTGCAGTTTTTATAAATTCAAAATTGCTGTAAGCATATACTAAATCAGTACCAGAACCGGTGCCCATATATATTAAAATCAATCATTAACCACATATATGTTAAACTTTTATGACAATTCAAGGATGTTAATTTTAAATTATTTTACAGCACATCTGAGTGCTTATATATAGGTGTGTTTTATGTAAACCCTATTGAGATATATATAAATTACAATGAATAACATTTTTTGAATATTTTAATCAAAATCAAAATTCTGAATTTATATTTATAGTGTACTTAGCAGACCTTAATTTTATTTTATTATTGTTTCTAATTAATGTTATTCCAGTGAATTTATTTAATCCTAAAGTAAATTTGAAATATTATGTTTTATTTATTTATTTATTTATTTATCTCTTGATTCCTGAGCTGAATTCATCATAAAGGTCATTTGTATGAATTGGGGTTTATGTTTAGTGTTGTGAGCATCCAGATGATCTTGATTGGCACAAAAGGGGTATCCTTTAAAGTTCAAGCACTATATTTTATTATTAATTCAAAATTAAATTTATAGTTGGCCAGTACATTTATGGTACTAAGTGGCCAAAGGGCATTGATGATGATCAGCATGTTTTAGTATTTCAGCATTATTTTTTTAATTATTGTATTCTTATGGATTAGCACTTAAGTTTGTGCATCCAAATTATTGTTTATATAATCTGTTCCAAACTTGGCAAGGGCTGAATAATTAGCCTGGTCAATAGTGGATCACTTTCAAATCCAATCAAAAGATTTGACTGTTGATTTTATTTTTTTGATCATTCATGATGATGAATAATTATTATTCTCTGGTGAATGTATAGTTTAGTCTTTGTTTTTGCTGATCTCTCATGCTCATATTCATGTTATTCCTTTTATATTCATTTTAGATTTAAATTTTTATTTATTAACTGGGGTTGATGATGATTTTCCATAACCCCAGGTTCACTCCATTTTCTTCATACCATTACAATATATAATTGAAGATTAATGGCTGAAGAAATCATTTGACTTTTAAGCAATGGAGGGGTTAGGTACAGCTTTAATATTGAGACCTCTAGCACTTGAGTCCATCAACCAATGCACTAATTTATACAGCTTTAAGAGGATTTAGTGCAGTGGCTAAGTAGCAGATTAAAAATTTAAGTATTATCTTTCAGATGAATAGCATAAAAGAATTGAACTAACCAAATGGAACTGTCAAATGATCATTCTGCCACTAAGATGCTAGAATATTACATGATCTTCCAATATGCATTTTTGACCAATTAATATTATTAATCTAAAGAAATTAAGAAATAAAAAAAATATTTCTATGAATATAAATTTTAAAAGCCTCCTGGTATAATGATAACATATCCACCTTCTATATTCATGGACTGAGTTTGAACCCAGGATGAGTAATCTTAGAATGTTTTTAATAAATTTGGTGTTTGTTTTCAGGTAATTGTCCTATAGTCAATTCAGGTAATCATCCAGGGTTAGTCAGAAAATGGATATTAGTTTATTCTAATTAGGGATGAAACAAGGATAGAAAAATACTTAAATGATTAATGATAATTTGCAAAACTTGATAAGCACAATTTTCCTCTTTAATGTTTCTCTAGGAAGATTCATGAAAAAGGCATGTGCCCTAAAATGAACTATTTAAATGCTGTTTTATTATTTACCTATCTTCATGTATTTATATATGTATAATAATTAATAGAAATGAGGAAATAATATCCATTAAATAGAAAGAAAAACTTTAATCTTTGTTGTTACCAAGAAATTCTCAATTACTTCTAATTAACAATTCCTGAGGCTTTACTCATAAACCTGTAATAGTTCTTTTGTTGGGGGACTTTACCCCCAGCAAAAGAGCTATTTTATAACAACAATCCATAGCAATATTTCATTCACATATTTATATATATATATATGAAGGGGCATTCCTAAAAAAAAAATTTGTAATAAAAAATTTTGTATTTATTTTTAGATGTTACAAATTAAACCTCCTTCAAAGTACTATCCATTTGATGCAATGCATAGGTCGAATTGTGTTTTCCCCTTATCAAAGTAGTTCTGAAACTCTTGCAAAATAATGCCTCTGTCATTTTTTTCTTCACCTCTTCCAAGTCTGCAAAACATTTTTTGAGGCATTTTTTTTTCATTTAGGAAAATAAAAAAAAGTTACACAGAGGAAGGGTATGCTGACAAATGCTGATTTTTGTTAAAATTAATTCACTTTCATGTCTTTGTGCACTGGTGAATTGTCAGGATGATGCTACCACTCCCCACTTAGATGTTTTTATATCATTGCATTATGCAAACATTTTAGAAGTTGTAGGTAAAATGCCTAACCATTACAAATGAATTCTAACTAAGCATTTCTGTTTACATAAAAAAAATCAGCATCTTGACATTGGATTTTACTTGTACTTCTTTTCTGTAATATGAATTTAAACTCTTTCATTAAACTACTCATAAACTTATTTTTCCCCCAGAACTGTAGCAAGTATTACAGCTGTTTCCTTTGACAATTTGATCTAACAGAAAGCAGAATTTAATATTGTTCTAACCTTTCAGCAATATGAAAATCAACAAATGAGAGAGACACAAAAAGTTTTACTATGTGGCATTGTTACTTTACTGAATGATATCAGTCAGAAGACAGAGGGGTCTTTCAAGAGGCATCTAGTAGCAGAAGTATATATTACAACAAGACTTCTCACCAAAGAATGATTCTAGAGGAAGGG
The DNA here is from genome assembly GCA_028023455.1 of Epiperipatus broadwayi. Lineage (NCBI taxonomy): Eukaryota > Metazoa > Onychophora > Udeonychophora > Euonychophora > Peripatidae > Epiperipatus > Epiperipatus broadwayi. The sequence continues at coordinate 2,251,854 of JAQFVV010000184.1, forward strand.
TTGAGTACTCCTTAAATGCATTCACATATGTAAACTTATTTACAACTTTTCAGTGCCTAAGAGATTAATAAATTACAAAGCCTGTAATTAGTTTAAAATTCATCAGTTTTAAAAGCTTTCTGTCAAGTTTTTATTTTTTAATTAAATAAATTAATAAAAGATGTTATCTTTTATACGTAAATAAATAAATTTTACTACTACTAAAATGTATGACAATGGTAAATAATATTATAAGTCAAACTATATATGATAAGACATAATGTTTGGAAACTGCTCATTAATTTTGCCCATAAAAAGATAAAGAAATCAGTAGGACATCATTGCCTTTAACAGACTAGTTTAGTCAGTTAAGTATCACCTTAAATTCAGTATTCATGAATTTAAAAGATATCAGATTAGGCCATTAACAAGTGAAGAAGAGAGAAGAATACCCTTTAAAACATTTGTTATAAATTAATTTTTATGTTATTATTAGGATTTGAATGTATTTGGGAAAATATAAATAAAATTTGAATTTTCTTAAAAAACATTTAACAATTAAACTAGATGATGGAAATAGTCCAACATATGTAACTAGAAGCAGGATTTGAATGTATTTGGGAAAATATAAATAAAATTTGAATTTTCTTAAAAAACATTTAACAATTAAACTAGATGATGAAAATAGTCCAACATATGTAACTAGAAGCAAAATGTCAATTTTTATCTTCGAAAGGTAAGCGAAATGTCAACATTACAAACTTTCAGACAAATAATATTTTTTAAATGTTTTTAAAAATAATTTTAGAATAAAAATTGTGATAATTAACTTAATTTTCTAATTTAGCCAATAAACATGCATATGTGACTTCAATAATTGATGAGAACCAAATTCCTTTTGCATTAGTGTTGTCTTCATTAATCTTACAGACCCGAACTTATGCTGCTTTAATAATCTTAATTGGAGAAGATTTCTCAGGCAAAGCAAAGTAATATATAGATGTACATATGTGTGTCTCATTTTATTTGTCTATCTTTTTTATCTATTTATCTGTGTGTATATATATAATATAGGGAGCATACCATTAGCTCATACAAGCTCTTAACTGATAAGTGCTAAAAGAGAAAACATTTAAAATCTCTATCTAGAATATTCCCATCCCCCGACCAATTGGCTTCGAGCTCTTGGCTCACTCAAAGCCAACACTTACTTAATATGTAACATTTAAGTAGAAACTCTGAAATTTTCAGACATAAAAATGTCTACTCAAAGCCCAGCACTTATTTAATATGTAACATGCTGGAGTTAAAGACATTTTCATGTCTGAAAATTTCAGCGTTTCTACTTAAATGTTACATATTAAATAAGTGCTGGGCTTTTGGTTGATATTTTAAATCTAGTGTCTGAATATTCTAGCTCCTCAATGAGGTGAGCCAAAAGCTTGAAACCAATTGGTCTGGGAATGGGAATGTTCCAGATAGAGATTTTAAATGTTTTCTCTTACCACACTTATCAATTAAAAGCTTGTTTGAGCTATTGGTACACTCCCTATATTACATATTTGTAAATACAGGCTCAGAAAAGCAATGTCACACTATATATGACTTGTTTTATTGATATAACAGGCTTCCAATGATTTACATAATGTAAATAAACTCTTCAAAGAACAAATTTTACCACCTGATGGAAGTATATTAATAATTTTTATCAGTCATTCATTAGATTAGAGATTATTCACTTAATGAATAATATTTCTGTAGTGTAACTGTCATCAAATAATCACCCGTCTATTAGTGTTTGTTCTTATATCTGCTTAATTTATTTATAATAATATTAAATCATGCTTTCACACTTCCAAGGAATTTCGTTTGAGTTTTCATACACCTATCTCAACTACTAGGCTTATTAGCAACACTAGGGATATTATAGCTTCTGATAAGATCCCACAGGCTGTGTACAGAGTGGCATGCCCTCATAATGGATGCAAAGCATCATACTATGGTGAAACGATAGCCACCATAGCTACTAGGATATCACAACACAAGTATAGATACAATAAGGCACATATGAATCCAGAATGCACTTCAATTTTTGCTCAACATCAAAAATTGTTGGGACAGGTGTTCGAACCCACATCTGCAAAATTAGATTGTACTGAAAGGCATGATATTAAGTGAAAGGTAAAAGAAGCATACTTTATAGCAGAGGACTCTTTCGCCATTAATCGTAAGGATGCATGTTTTGCGATATCTAAAAGATGGTCTTAGTGACTCATTTGCATATAATTTGCCTATCAGATTTATTTATTTAATGATTCCAAAGAAAGGATCATAACTGGCTATGAATATGAGAAGTACATCTTCTTGAAAGCACTCAGCCATTTAATTTAGTTTTCAATTTGTTATTATAGCTTCACGTTGAAAGTGTGAAAGCACGATTTAATATTATTATATTGAAGACAAACGTAAAGTATAAATATACAGGTTATTACTTAATTTATTTATGTAATTTTAAATGAAGTGAATTTGATCTACTAATTAAATATATTTATGGAACAAATTATAAGAATCACCATTTGAATATTGAAGAGGATTAAAACTGAGCTTTATTTTAAACAACCTCTAAATATGAAATAAAAAATCAATTTTAATATCTGTAAATAATAAGTAACTCAGATTATAATCTGAATTATTTAAATCTGAGTTATTTACAGATATTAAAATTGAGTGTTCATTTTATATTTAAAGGTTGTTTAAATTAAAGCTCATCTTTGATTCTCTGAATATTTAAATGAAGATTCTTATCATTTATTCTATAAATATATATAATCAATAGATTGAATTCACTCTTTTATTTAAAATTATGTAAATAAACTAAGCATATATAAGAACAAATGCTAAGAGACAAGTGATATCATCTGTTTTTTACAGTTTGATTTTGTTGCAAAACTCATTGTACGCTTCAGTTACAACAATTCTGAATTATTTATTATATATATGTACATGCATGTCTCATGCTGATAGCTCACTGGTAAGAGTTTCCGAGTACAGAAAGCTAGATAAATCTCAAACTGGGAATGGGGTTATCCCATCATGCCTCTAATGCATACTTTTTTACTTTCTCTAAACATGTGTAAATACAAACAAATGAATGTGTGGAATTATCTCTTCAGCAATAACGTTACTAAGTAATCATCACTTGAAATTGACAACTCCAATCTAAACAATTTGATCTAATAACCAATAACCATTTTTAATTGGAGTTTATGTAGAAATGAAAGATTTCTTTTATCTCAATGCCCATGAGCTTATATGGGACATAAACTTCTGCATCTACTTTTCACAAATGTGAGAATTTTAAAAAATCACATCTATTCTGAAATTCTTGAAATTACAAATCATTTCATCTTTAGAGCTACATAAATGTTAAATACTTTTATGGATTAATTAAGATATAAACATATGAATGTGTAGAATTAATCCTGTAATTAATTTCAGAAATGTGTTTTAACAATAATATTGCTAGGTAACTACTAATTTAAAGGCCACCCCAGGCTATGCACTTGGTTTAATTGCCAATAATAGCTTCTTGTCCAGAATTTAGAATCTTTTGCCTTTTTTATTTACATAAAATGATTCATGACACTCATTTATTTACATATTAACCCATGAAAATATTTAACATTTATGTAGTTCTAAAGAGTAGATAATTTATTATTTCAAAAATTTTATAAAAGATGTGACTTGTTCAAGTCTTCATAATTGAAAAAATAATACCCAAGTTCATTCCTTATACAAGACTCATGGGCATTAAGATAAAAGAGGGATATTCTTTTAACTCTAAATTAATTCTGACTATAAGTTATTGTTGGCTAGTAATTCAAGTGGTTTAACTTGGATTGTCAATATCAATTGTTGTTTATCTACTTATATGATTGCTAAAATATATTTCTCTAGTTATTTAGATGTATAATTACCCACATTCATTTGTTCACATCATAATCATGAGCAATATCTAATATAACATATATATAATAAATATATGAACTAAATAAAGGAAAAATAAAAAAATAATAATAAAACATACAATTACTTCTCTATAAAGCTGCTTTAATATTTCAACCAGCAGATTGGTTTTCATCAGAAAGTGCAGCAAAATGGCTATTTCCAGAATTTAAAGGCTAAAATATTACACAGCTATGTATCAGATAACAAAACTAATTCCTATAGGCTAAAAATTTTTACAAAACTTTGTATAAAGATATATTTACAAATTTTGTATAAAATATACAAAAAATCTTTTTCATAAAAAACTTTTTTTAAAAGACTAAAACCATACATATTATTATTATATATTAAAATATAACAAAAAACGATAAAAATATACTATTATATATGTACACACCAAAAAAAACTGTGTGTATGTATATGTATATATATATATTCTACTATATGTATTTTACTATATACATATATATCTTATACATATATATATATATATTTTATATACATTCCCCTTCATGCTAGTCCACCTATAAAATAATTCTCTAGGAAACAAAAAAAAAAACAAAGAAACTAGGTAATTCAAGGATGTGATCTTATCTATATTCATATTCATACCATGAGGACACATTTTGACAATAATTTTGTGTCAGAAAAGGGGTGTTTTTAATGTGAGGATAAGAGATGTCTTATGCAAACATATTATTGTTACGAAGATGTTTCAGGCAGATACCATTCATGGTTCTAAATGGTATATTACCAACTATGTCAATTGTAAAAGTATGAACTTGGTATATTTAATTGAATGTAATAGATGCTTGAGTTGTTACCTAGGTGAGTCAGCAAACAGTCTACATATTAGAATGACCAACCATAGGTTTGATGTTTTACATAAAAATGAAGATAGACCAGTTTCCAAACATTTCAATTTACCTGATCACTTGATTGATGATTTAAGAGTGGTTACAGTGGAAGATAATTTTTCTTCCATGAAAAAAAAAAAACAGTAGGAAATTTTTTTTTATTTTTAAATTTAAGACATTACATCCTCCTGGTATGAATATGAATATAGATACTATCACATCCTTGAATTACCTAGTTCCCTAGAGATTTGTTTTTTTTTTTGTTTCCTAGGGAATATTTTATAGGTGGACTAGCATGAAGGGGAATATATATATATATGTATAAAATATATATTATATATAGAGCTCACAAATAAATTCTTAACAGCTTTGCAGAATATTCCCAACCCCGGACCGTTTTCTGCTAAATTAGCTTTTTAAATTAGATCATGTGACATCTGACTTTATTTTTTTGTAATGATATATATGTATATAGTAAAATACGTATAGTAGAATATATATACAATTTTTTTGGTGTGTACATATATAATAGTACATTTTTATCATTTTTTGATATATTTTAATATAATAATAATAATATATTGTAATGGTCACACATGCCGTTACATTATTTTTAAAAAAGAAAATAAAGTATAAATGTTTGCAAATTAGGTTATTAAATGAAAAGTCAGAATTAAAAATTGAAAACTAAAAGCTTGCAAAAACATATATATATAAATCGCACAGATGGAAAATTATTAAAAGAAAACTTTATTTTTAAAAAAAGTATTTTAAAACTAAATTTTAAGCAAAAACTTAAAGATAAAAATATATCTCTAAGAATGTGCAATAATTAAATTACTTTCTATTGTGTTAAAACTCAAGATGGAAATGATTGTTGGTTTTAATTAATCTAAAGTAAACAAGCCCTTGGGGCAAATTTATAATTAAAGGTCAGATAAGAGATATAAAAAAATTAAAAAAAGATTGCATTACCTGCTTGTGAAGGTCAACTAACACTCGGGCCCTAATAAAAAACCCTGGAACAGGAAACCATGGTCAGTGAATCCGAAAGAGGAAAATAAAAAGAGAAAATTCAAATTAAGAACACTTCCAGTGTGATTTCTGAGGAGGAGAGGGAAAAGACGCACTTTTTACCCTCTCCAAATGAAGAGACTGTTGAAATATGAATGGCACTATTGCAGACCCTGAACCATGGGTACTGCAATAAAATAGTTCCAGGATTGAACCAGCTAAGGCCACCTCCAGATTGATAACTATGGCATGAACAGAAAGTATGAATAATAAAAGACTTCGCGGGAATTGGCACAAGGAACCGGGAGCTCCTCTAATGTAACATATAAACTATAAATTATGAACTCTAATTATTATAAACTTTTACTAAATGAACTTTGAATCATTTCTTAAATAATTAAAGCCTAACCAAGTTTAAATCATCAACTCTTATCTGACCAACATGAAAAGTTAAATCAGTTATTAATATTTATTTTTATATATTTTTGCCAATTTAATTATTTCCATTTTCTTTATTAAGATTTATTAACAAAATCAAAAACATGTATTAAATTTCAAGTTGGTGTAGATAGCTGCATGGATTCATTATGTTGATTATGTCTTAATATTTTTATATGTGAAAAATATATATATCGGTAAATATGACACCTCATGCTGAGTGTCTAAACGTATTTACTGGTATATATTTTAAGTTGTTGTTGTCAATGCAGCACCTTATGATGAGTGCCATTGGATTTACTTTATTGTAAATTTCCCTCAGCAATTTTCAATTTAATAATTTTATATTTAAATTTGTTTATGTTTATTCTAAAGAGGTTTGATTTCAGGCTATTTGTTTCATGATTGGATCAATACTGGTGGAGGGATATATGGATGTTTATATCAATGTAATGTGAAGTGTGTTTAGCATACAGGGTAAAGCCCTTATGAATGCATGACCCAAAGGTGTAGTCAATGCATTACAATGGATGCGAACATATTTCCCATACTATTGTTTTCCTTTTTACCCTGGATGTTAATAGTAAGACGGCCAAGACCGCAATTCACCATTACAGAGAATTTTTAATATATATTTTCCAAATGATTTTCTTCGCCAGACAGATGCTCATTCCTGTTCTGAGTGAGGATCATTTTCTTTTAAATAATATCATGCTGCAGATGCACAATCCTGTCAGCATGATTTATGCTAGTATCTTCATATTACATTAATTGCATCCGTATATCAGGAAGCAAGTGTTGGTTTGGCTATGAACTTTTAGTCTGAGGTTGAATGATTGTTTTTAAAAAGTTTTTAACTGAGTAATCTATGTAGCTTATCTATACTCAACATTATAAAACAAACTTCTATCAAATATCCATTTGTGTAGGCTTTTATCTAAAGCATAAAATAATATTATAACTGTAATCGTAAACCAGTCATTTCTATTAATTTATTTCTTCTAATTAAAGCTATAATTGTTAGTTAAAGTATGATATCATGTGTTATGTATATGTGTATGCACGTACCTCCACACTCGGTGTCTATCGACAAATATAACACCTTATGTTGAGTATTTGCCTAAGCCTCCTCTATAAGTTCATTATTTGTGAATTTGACACTTCATGATGAGTGTCTTAAGAAACTCAGGAAGAGTATAACTTTTTGTTTATACATTCCAATTAATAATAATTTAACTACAATAATCTGTGGTGCTGCATATATGTATACATGTACATGTTCATTTGGTTTTTTAAAATATTAAAGTTTAAAATTTAAATTTAGATGTAAATAGCTGCATGGATTCATAAATTTTATGTGCGTAATCTATGTAGCGTATTTACGTCTATCAAAAGATTAAAATGTATAAACAAGAATCTCCATCTGTGTGAACTAAAATTAAATTTAAATATGATAAATATACAAACTAAACTAAGTAATAATGTTTATTCCTCCAATTCAATATTTTTGCATAATATTACTGGCAGTAGTTTATTTTTTATCTTTTCATTTTTAAATATATACATTAAGAATTCAGATTATAAAACTCAGCTACTCCTAGAGCTAGTAACATGGGCTAACAGTCAAATATAAAATAAAATTGGATCTTAACAATATGTATCTGCCTACTATATAAATATTCCAGGTTCAAATAGCCTCGCAGTGCCCTGTATGGCAGATACAGTAAGACTATCATACACTCCGACCGTTATAATATTTATGGCTTTAGTTTTTTAAAAAATGTATTTTGTGAAAGAGTTTTTTTGTATTTTTTATTTATAAATAATTTTATTGAAAAAACCATATGTAATAATGATACAATTGTAAATCAAAAATAATAGTTATCCATGTTAGTCAGGCAACCAAATGTTCTGATGTGGTTACTGGTGTTGTTAATCCAGCTTAATCAGGCTCCACGTGTTGTCAAATAAAAATCTGGAAGAGATTATTCTGTCCTTATAGCGAAATTCCTTTAGCTTGGAAATGAATGTGTCTTCAGGCTTGGGATGAGGAAAGGTAAACTTGTTGCGACATCTGGCCAACCAGATGGCATAAGTCAGAAAGGTTGAGAGTCTTGTGGTGACATAATCCCTGGACAGGAAGCAGCATTTAATATTTAAGATTTTGTTCAGGGAAATGTGGCAGTGATAAGTAATGAAAGTTCTGATTTTGTCATATGCTGGGCAATCATTTATCATATGATCAAAGGTTTCACAGGTTCTATGGCAGTTGTGACACATAGGATCTATATTCTTGAGGAATCTCCTGTAGTGCAGGAACCAGTTTGTCTGGAGTGAATTCAGGTTGATTTTTACGAGAAAGTCCAGGAACCTTGGCTCCAGCTTGAGATGCTTGAAAAACCTGGTGACCACGTGATTGTTACCACCGAGGTAAGGAATGGTAGAGTTTTGTGTGAGAAATAGCAGACCATGAGCATCCCAAATGGAGATTTTTTATCTGAATACTAGGGAAGAGTGGCCATTGTGAGCGAAAAGGTAGTCAAGTATCTGATTTAGCCAGCTTATCTTTGAAGGTGGAGATCTGTCAGATGGAATGACTGGTTGTTCCGCTACAATCTGGGGAAATTTCTTTTGTAGGATGTGGATCAGAGAGTGGCACTTTTGGTAATATATAGAAAACGTAGCATGCAACGACATACCATTATTTTTACTATGTCGCTGCATGCGTTCAATTCCTATGGCCACTGTTTTACCATTCCACAACAGCCATGCACAGATTCGGTTGATTTTTGTATTGAAAGCCTTTGTCATGTTAATTATGGGTAGATAGTAGCTAATCTTTGCCATTACCTTGACATTGAGGAGAGAGATTTTCCCTTGCAGTGATAAATAAACCTTGGCAAGGTTTTTAACTGTGTTGGTGGCGGCTTCAATGATAGAATTCTGTATTTGTATCGACATGGCTTGCGATGACTTGTATATGGGAAACCCCAAAAAGTTTTGGGGGTCTGCTGAGAAAGGCGATGATATCTTCTTGCCGGTGTTGATTTTCCAGGCCGATGACTTGTTGAGGTTGAAGGAAAGTTTGGAGGATTCAGAAAATTTGTTGATTTTTTGTATGAGAGGTTTTAGATATTTTTGGAAAGGTAAGGTGACAAGGACATCATCCATGTAGGCAAATGCTTTACAGTGTTTCTTCAGCTGGGGTATATAGATTCCTGGAAGTTCTGCCTCAATCTGTTTAAGAAGGGGGTTTAAGTAGAGTATAAATAGGAGACCGCTAAGTGGAGATCCTTGGGGTATGGATTTTGAAGGAATAAAACCATCTGTAAAGAAACCATTCAGGGAAATGTGGACCAATCTGTTGTTTAGTAGATTGTCCAATATCTGAATGATTTGAGTAGGAATGTCTAGTGCTGAGAGGCAATTGAGCAGGATGTTGACATCTACTGAATCAAATGCTTCAGAGATGTCTAGCTGAACGGCAATGGGTTTGTATAGATTCTTGGATCTGATATGATCACAGAGAATTTTTACCTCCCCGATTGCAGAGAGTGTGGATGAGCCCTTCTTTGCAAATTGCAACTGGGATATGTTGTCCAGAATAACATCTTGTATTTTCTCCTTGATCACACCTTCAATGACCTTTAACAGGATTGGGGTCATGGAGATTGGTCTTATGCTAGATAGAGCAGATGCATCCCGGTTTTTCTTAACAAAGGGGACCATCGCTATGGGATAAAGTTTGGGGATGATTTTTTTGCTGTTTGCAAGATGGTTAATTAGTTTTAATACTATGGGAGCTGTGAAATTCTCAAGGTGCGTAAGTATAAACTTTGGAATGCCGTGTAGTCCTGGATGGACATTGGACAGTAGGGCGGCCAAGCGGTTTTTGATGTTTGATATTGTTATTCCATGTTCATTGTTTTGTGATGTCTCATGCCACTGATTTGTGGGGTAGGTAACAGAGTTTGATAGGCGGTTTTTGAAATATGACTTTATTTGAATGAGCATTTGGTTGCCAGAGGTATGGCTACCACCGATGAGGAGGGACAAAGGAGTTTTTTGTTTCTTCCTTGCCCCTAGAGCCCATCTGAGATAGCCACGTGTCCAGCAGTGTTGGCCAGGTAAGTATAACCTAGCATTCTTTGTTGCTATTATTTCAGCAATCGCAGCTTGTTTCTGCTTGTACTGTGTTTTAAGTAATAGGAGGTTGTCTGTAGTACCATCACTTGAGAAATTTTTAATCCTAGGGTGAAGCAAATCAAGCTCATTCATCAGGGTTGTTGACCCTTTATGTTTTTTGGTGTGCTGTATGATTATGGTTTGGAGGATGTCTGTGAAAGCGAACCAGGCTTCCTCAGGATTTATGTTAAGAATGTCAATTTTTTCAAAGAGTATGTAGGCATCTGAGAAGACAGCTTCCATGGCAGTAGCTTTAGTTATGATTCTGATTGTTTTATTGTAGTCTATGGGAGTGTAGGAGTCCAGATTTAGAGACGCTATCAGGGCAAGATGGTCTGAGAAGGGAACGGGTTGAAGCTTGGCTTCCAAACCATAGTGCAGCTCTGAGGTGTAAAACATTAGGTCAATCAGTGTTCTAGAGCTCTTCGTATAGAATGAGTATGCATCTGCAGGGAAGAAACCTCTGCCATTTATGAAACCCCTGGCTAAGAGATGGAGGTATTTCCGTGTGAACGCATCATATTGCAGCTTGAAGTCCCCCAAGAGGATTGTAGGGCCTGTGTTGTTTGCAGTGATGAGATTTATGGTGTGTATTATTCTAGAATAAGTCAATGGGTTCTGGCAGTATACGTATATTGCAATGAATTCACTAGATTGGTATATAAGCTTGATTGCAATGAGATTGGCATCATGGTAAAGCACTTTATAGGAAGAAGGTGGTTTCCTGTTATTAATGATGATTCCTACCCATCCAGCAGCTGATGTATTAGTAGACAGAAGAGGGTAGTAGACAGAAGAGTGAAGTCCAGTTTTGAAAGTTCGAGAATTATGTGAGGGTTGGAGTTTAGGTGATATTTGGTCTCTCCTAAGAATAAAATATGAGGAGATGTAAGAAGGAAAAAATGCCTAATCACATATAAACGGTCAGTAGAATTAATTCCCCTGATGTTAAGACCAATGATTTGGCACTTGATCCTATCCATAAAGATTATTGCTGCTTGGTTTTACCGCCAGCGGAATCTTTGATTGAAGGTTGTAATGGTCCTTGTGATCACTGAATTTCTGATCTGCCAAGGATGGCCTGTGGAAATCAGCTCTAAAGAGCTCAGTTTCATTGTGTGATTCATGACTGAGAGAGTTTTTTGGTGTGCTTTGTACCTTCCTCTTGTTTTTTTTCAGAATAGAATTTACACTGTAGGGAAAGGAGAATTTTAGGTAGTTTGGCTCGGAAGCAGGAGATAGGTGTGAGTCCTCTTCTTCAGAGTAGGCCTTTGAAAGTTTGGAAGATTTTTGTTTATTATTAGCATTAGGGGGAAGGTTGAGATCCATTTTGTAAATATTTTTTATACAAAGTTTTGTAAAGATTTTTAGCCTATAGGAATTAGTTTTGTTATCTGATACATAACTGTTTGTAATATTTTAGCATTTAAATTCTGGAAATGACCATTTTGCTGTGCTTTCTGATGAAAACCAGTTTGCTGGTTGAAATATTAAAGCAGTTTTATAGAGAAGTAATTATATGTTTTTATTATATATATGTGTGTGTACTATTACACATACATATTGTGATGTACACATGTTGCCATCTATAATTTTCTTGTAGTGTATAAATAACTAAATAAAAAAAAATTAAAGGTCATCTACTTAATAAAAAATATATTTATTATTTTGAATAAATTTGGAATAAATGACATTTATAATAAAAAATATATTATTTTGAATAAATTTGGAATAAATGACATTTATTTATTAAATTGAAAAAAATGAAATATTTTGTTTAAATTATTATTGAATGGTAACAATGTCTTATTAGAATTAGAAGAAAGAGAATCACATGATCACAAGTCAGTGTTTAAAGAAAAAAGACCGTGTTTTCTGTTGCCATGGCTGCAGAAATGATTTAGCATGAAGACAGACCTTTTGCTTAAAAATTTGTGTTTATTTTACCTCATTTTATAAATATATTCAGAACATATAGAAAAGAAATATGCACTGTGAATAAGAAAACTTAGAGAGAGGGGCACGAGGTCTTCTTTCGTTTGATATTTTTATAATTAAAATGAAATGAATATCACAAATGTTATGCTGACTTCCGTAGAGCTAAGATAATTGAACCACCTTGTATTATATATCACCAGGAATAATAATTGGATATCATCTAATAATTCAAATTACTTATGGATCTCTATGTGTTTTTGCTAGCAAAGAGACACCAAAGGAAATATTGTCAAATACTGGAATATCAGCTGAAATCAAATACATGCTGTGGTAACAAGTGCTAATAAAAATCTTTTAAATTAACAAAGTTAGATAAATTTTATTTTAAAAAATGATTAAAAAAAGCATGATGATAATTTTAATGATAACATTTATTAAAGTTTTTTTATTACTTTTCATTAGTATAACTTATTTGGCATTTGTTATCATTTAAAGATATGATAATTTTTTAAGAAGTAACAATATTAAAGCTTTTATTACTTTGTTTAAAAAGTTTATCTTTAACCCTTTTATAATGTATGCTTTATGATTTAACTGGATATCATATCTATTAATTGCAATCTTAAAAAAGAGGGGGTAAATTATAAAATATATGATAGGATAATAGATTGTAATTCAAACACATTTGCATAATCATAACAATCATTAGTTACAAAGCTATGAGTATGAGATTCAAACATGAAATCTCAGGAAGCGCTTAGCAAAGCTATTATAAATTAGAATAAAATTATAGCTTCACTATTTAATGCAAAAAAAAGTCGCATACTTATAATTAAATTAAAATTATAATCTTTATTTTATCCATCTCAATGAGTTAATGCTTATATCAGTAAATTTATATTATTAACCTAAGTCCTTTGATTTGCCTATTGCATCAATCATTATAAATTAATTTATTACACAATTTATTTCCCAATTAAAATAATTCATTGTACATCCCATCCCATATTTTATCATCAAATAAGTCATCATTTATTGAATTGTATCTTCTTTGCCAAGCAAGATGCTCCATTCTCTGGACCACTGGTGCCTTACAAAATTCATGAGTCTATTGTAAATATAAATTTAAACTGACATAAAACCATTTGTGAATCAACATTTGGATTTATCTATTTTAGTTATATGTTTTAGTTGTCTAAGTATAAAATTTATGTAATATATTTTAAAGTACCCAAATATTTAATGCATAAGTGAAGAAAAGCACTTAGTTCATTGTTTATTTATATGTGGTTGCCTAAATCTGTGAGGCACTTGTAGGCTAGCTAACCATATCCAGTTATAATATTTTTGTGATATTCATAGTTATCCAACCCTGCATGCGATTCAGTGAATGGCATTTATTTTAGCTTTACATTTTGGTAATCTTTATTAGTTTTTGTTTACATTTGGCTCATCTAACAAGTAAATATTGCTATTCATGCATTGTTTACATGATTTAGAATATAGTTTCCTTCACAGTATATATGTGTTTCAATGAGGTCAGTAACATCTGTTTGTTCTCTTATCTATATATTGTGTTTTTGATCTCTTCTTGTTACTCCTAACATGCATCTCTCCATACTTCTTTGAGTGGTCTGAAGTTTCCGCATTGCTCTTCTATTAAATGCCCAAGTCTCAGATCCATAAGTAAGAACTGGTAAAATGCATTTATTAAAAACCTTCATTTCCAAACACATACACATATTTCCATTTAATAGCAAGTTATTTCTACCAAAAGCACTCTGACCAAGTTTAATTTTATGAATATTTTCATCCATTATGTTTCCATCTGTATTAATAATCTGACCAAGGTATTTCTAGCTGTTAACTTCTTCTAAGTCATCATAATCAAATTTTATTTTCATATTTTGAGAAAGTCCATCGAACATTACATTACCTTTTTAACATTTATCTTTAGTCCTACTTTCCTACTTTCATCTGATAACTCCTGCAACATTTCCTGCAGCTCTAAAGCTTATTTAAATAACAACTATATCATCTTCAAAATTTAAATGACTTAAATAAACTGCATTTACTTTTACTCCTTTACCTTCCCATTTTAATCCACAAAATGCTTCTTGCAGAATTACTGTAAAACGTTTTGGGGATATGGAGTCACTCTGTCTTACACCCTTCTCAATGTTGACTTTCCTAGTATCATTATGTAATCTAATTATTACTGTTGCATTTTTATAAATATTCTTTAAAATATGACAATATCCTGGATCTACACCTTGATGATCCAATGCTTTAATCATTGAAGAAATGTAAAAAAAATTAAAAGACTGAAGTGGAGTTGGCCTGGACATATTGCTAAAAGAGATGATAATAGATGGACAATTGAAATCTTAAACTGAATTCCAAGAGATTGTAAAAGACACAGAAAGAGACCACATATGATATGGATGGATGAAATAAGAAAATGTACAGGGTGGTGTGGAAAAGAAAAGATAAAAATCAGAGAAGATGGATTGAACTTAAGAGAGATCTTTATCCTGCAGTGGATTGATAATGGTTGAAAATGATGATGATATATGTGTTATGTAAAATGATTTAAAAATAAAAGAAAGACAAAAACAAAATGATATATATTTTTTCTTTAAATAAAAAAAGATAGACCATTAGTTTGTTACATAAAAGTAAAAATACATTTTTTTCTTTAAATAAATCAAAAGGTTGATTAAAGCCTATTGAAATGTAGGAATCTTTAAATTTAATATTTAAAAAAACAATTTACTCTCTTTTAACTAAAAAAATTCCAATGGATTATAAAAAAAAAAATTAATATATATGTGTGCTCTGCGCACAGTTAATGAAGCTATTAATAAATTGTCACAATAAAACCAAAACAAAGTATGAAGGTAATTCGATTTTTGTCGAACACGAAAGAAACTCTGGACATGCTTTTCTACCTACCACAGCCAGTGTCATTTGCTCTGAAACAAATGACACAAAACGTAAAGTTAGGGAAGCTTAGTTCATTGCGGCTGACCCATTGGCAATCAACAGAAGAGAGGCCTGCTATTCCCTATCTCGTAAATGGTCCACGTAACATCTGCATATAAATTTGCATAAAATTTACATAGTTTTACAGTTATTAACAGAATAACTCGCCATGAATATGGGACTGTAGACTGTCCCGAAAGCGCTTGGCAGTAAAAATTTTGACAATTTATTAATAGCTTCATTAACTGTGTGCAGAGCACATATATATATATTAATTTATTTAAGCGTTAATGAAGTAAAATCTTAACTATTTCAAAAACAAAAAAAATAAATTATAAATTTAACTATGTAAAAGTAACTATAGAGTTAATTAGTGAGAGAATTTCATTGTACAAATAATTATTAAAAGTATAATTTGAAAGATCTAATTAGAATTTCATTTTACAAATAATTATTGAAAGTATAATTTTAGAGATCTAATTAAATATTTTTAATTTTTGTGAATAATTTAATCAGAAGAAATTAGGTTTTATTAGAAATTAGTATTTCCAATTGATTAGATAATAAGTTTGGTCAATTGTAATTAAAATGTAAGAAGAGAAGATTAACTAATTAAAGAAATTTAAAAAACTTATTAATAATGTAGGTGGTCTCAGACAATGGATGGCAAAAAAAATAAAAGCTACAAACTTCCTATGGCTTTATTCTTCTGACAAGTCTTGCTGTGAAAAGTCTGTAGAGTTTTGCTTAATTTTTCTGTTAAAAGTCCATTATCTAGTTTGCTATTAAGTCACTAGTGCTCTGTTAAGCATTCTGCTGCTGATTTGATATACAAAATTTCCCATTCACCAATAAGGAATGTATAGAAATATTTAAAGGCATTTTAACCTTATCATGCACTGCAAATCACATGAGTGTTCATTTGATATTCACCTAAGTAGGATAGGTTCAAACTTGTGAAATATAAGATTTACAGATATTTGAAATACTTTAAAGTTATTTTGGTGTAGTTTAAATAATAAAAGCAATATAGTATATCATTTAAAAGATAAAATTAATTTAAGTTTAGTATATTTAACTGATATAATAATAAAACAATAGTTAAATGACAGTAATAAATGTTATATAATGTATTTAATGTGTTTTAAATAGTTATTTGTTTAAATTATTTAAAATAATACATAATTTAATATTATTCTAGACTGTTCTGAAAATGTCATGTCTTAAAAGTGTTTATGTTAGTCTGTGAACATTCATGTTTGTAGAGAAAACCTTGATTTATAGTTTGTTAGTAAAAATTAGAAACATTTAAATGTTGCAATTTAATATTTGTAAATTTTATTTGAAAATAATAATTAAAGTCCTTGTATTGTTTCAATAATATTTCGCTTTAAAAATTAATATTTTAGGATTATTAAAATATATTTAAATTGTTTTAATAAGGGTATTTAATATTTAGGAGTGTTAAATAATTCTGATATATTTATAAATGATGAGTCATAGTTTTAAAACTTATTTTGGTACTCATGTTTTAGCTAAAGATGCTGCTCTATGGCGCGGTTTTCGTACCAAAACACATAAAAATGCTGTTTCCATGGCTGACATGTTCGAACCTGCATTTTCAATAATACAACTTTTTTGTTGTGCTACAGAATGCAGGCCGCTATGTCACGTCGCAGTACAGCATGTATGTCGCATAGCAGCAAATACATTTTCCGAATTCGCACAATTTATAAAATAATTACGGCTTGATGAGAGAGTTTGTATTTGAATTGTATTGAAATGTTGTTTTCATTGGATTTTTTTTTATTTTACACTATTGAAATGTTCAGATTTTTTAAAGCAATAATTATAAGACTTTTTACGATGTACTGTATTGAACTTTTATTTGGGAAAATGTTAAATATCTATGTTTTTATTGAGTTGCAATTAGGTAACATGTCAAGTAATGTACTATTAGTAACATTCCACGAGACAAAGAAGATTCTACTGTCTGTATATTTTTGAAGTAAAAAAGAGCAGTACGAAAAAATATCCAGTAAGAAAAGTCCAAATATACAGGTTTTTTTGTAAATTTAATAAAAAGCAAATATTATAAACATGTTTAATAAGTAAAGAAGACATTTGTATGTGTTTGTTGTTGTTTAAAAAAGTTTGAGTTTTCTGTCCGAGTAGGTTACGATTTTGAATTTTTTTATTTTAGCATTACAAACAAACAGAACACTAACCCTAAAACTAACCCTAACCCTAAAGCTAACCCTAAACCTAACCCTAAAACTAACCCTGAACCTAACCCTAAAACTAACCCTAAACCTAACCCTAAACTCACCCTAAAACTAACCCTAAATCTAACAGTAACAACTTTTACTTTTATTACGATTATTATTTTTTAGTTAAACAACAACAAAAAAAGTCATAACACAAGTAAAAAAATATCTGATAGAAAATTGATAAAAAAAGGCCGTAACACAAATAAAAAAATATCCGATAGAAAATTGATAAAAAAAAGCCGTAATACAATTTAAAAAGTATACGATATAAAAAACACGAATCAAATTGTAATTTGTTGATTTTATTTTACATTTATTATTATCATTTAAATTGTATACGTTAATAAAAAATAATATTTAAAAAAGACGATTTTGTTTTGTTTTATTTTCGCATTACAAAAAAGCACAGAAAAATTATTAAAATCAACGGCCCATAAATGTTCATATTTTATAGTTTTAGCATGAAAACGGCGCCATCCAATGGCATCTTTATAATACAAGCACCCTTACTTTTTAGAGATGAAATTTAATTTTTATATAAATTAGTATGTGTTTTGAAGCAAGGCTAACCAATGAGATTACTAGATCAAATCAGTATAAAAAGAGCTGTTTGATCAGTCTAGACAGTGCAGTGCAGTAATAGTGTTAGTGGGTGTGAAATTTATTAATATTTTTGTTTTGTTCATCTAATTGATAAAAGTTTTAATTTTTTAAAATAATGCCTGAATAGAAACAAGTTATTTCCTATTAGCAAACTTTTGCTTCAAAACTTAATTAGGAACTATGATAATTTTATGGAAGCCAATACTAATCATCAAAATGTTGGCAAAATGTGTATCAAATGCCATGGGAACATAAATCATAGAACTGGAGATTTGGAGATATGTAAGGACTTTGAATTTAATGTTAACATATTTAGAATGAATGAACATTTTTTTCTAATAACATTACTTAACTCTAATAATTATAATCTTTCAAGAAAGTTTGAGCTAATAAGTATGAAAAGGATATTTGTTAAAAGTTATTCAAATAATTTTATGAATTTCAAAAGAAGAAGGATAAATTAATATTATGCATTTGAATTAAAACATGGATGAGAGAATATTTTTGAAGTGCAAGTATAATTTATTGTTCTATGAATGTGAATAAAATGCTTTATTTCTATTTTATCTTAAAAAAGCAATTTGAATGAATTATATAGCTGCAAGTGATATGTTATGTTAGAAAAAGATTTACTTATAAAAAACTGATGAATGAACTATACATTTAAAATGACTTTCTTTTTTTAAAATAAAGTACACTATAATGTGTTTCTTTTTGAAGATTAGCATTATATTATATTATTAGTGTTTAGATGGAAAAGCTGTAATTTTTTTAATAAAATGACTGATTGAACTGTGCACATTTTAGAGGGGGGGGAAAGGTCTTGAATTTTATTTAAAAATACCTATCTTTAATGACTGCAAATATATATTTTTGCTTTTGAAGAAAATAAAGATGAAAGTTGTTTACTTAAGAATTAATAAATGAACAAATCTTGTGTTATAAAATATTTTACAAATGCTTACTGATGGAAATATTAATATCATGATATATTTTGCATAAAAGTTGGAATTAATTTGAAAAATATAAGTACATAAAGGATATAGTGTTAAATATAAAAATGGATTCATAAATGTTTTTTTACATGGAAATATTGGTTATCTGGATAAATATTGAGAAAGTGAACTGAATAATATATTTATCTAATATGGATGAACACTATTTTTCCAAGATTTTTCGGGATTTAATTTTGCCATTTATGCAGTTTGTTGGGTGTCAACAGGAGAAGAGAGTAGTTTTTGTTCAAAACTTTTTCTAGTATCTTAGCAACAGAGGGGGAAAAACAAGATGCTAGGAGAATGAAAGCAAATGAGACTTTTGTAACTTTGAATTTTTTATTATTATATTAATTTAGTATTAATATTTTAAATAATGTTTAATTAAGATATTTATTAATAAATATGTTTTTCATTTAATATCAATATAGTTTAGTTCTTCTTAAAAAATAAAGAAAAATAGGTTCCAGAAATTCATTTTCTGACAGGTAATAAAATGTTATATCTTATTTGATGTTGGATGATCGAGAAAAGAAGTGGATCGCTGTTTACAATTCTAATAATTGTTAGACCATTAAGCATCACATGATCACCATCTCTTATACTAGCACATAATTGTTTATAAACAAGGCAAAATTCTCCATACAGTAATGCCACCCTGTGCCAACCAGAATAATCAATGGATGCCAGAAGGCTTGTGCATAAAATCCTTATCTAATGCCTACTCATCCAATATCCCCAGACTAGTTTCTAGCTTGTGGCCAGTGCTCTCAAATCCAAAGCTCCTCACTGACGAAGGCCACAAGCCAGAAACTAGTCTGGGGGTATTGGATGAGTAGGCATTAGATAGGGATTTTATGCACAAGCCTTCTGACATCCATTGATTACTCTGGTTGGCACAGGGTGGCAATAACGTATGGAGGGTTTGCCTTGTTTATAAATAATTGTTAGAATTATAGGTAACATATTATTTGTTTATATTACATTTTGATAATATTTTTAAATGACATTTTTAATTTAATATTTTATTTGTCACATTGCTTGAATATTTAAAAGTTAAATGAACCATTTATATGATTATTAGCATGTTATTTATTTTATCAAGGAAAAATAAATGTAAGAGAATGCCTTATAAAATATTCAAAGGTATTTTTAGTATTGTTCTTATAAATGCTTGAATATGCATATATTTTACAACATGATTGAGTTGTTAATATATTATTGTTATGGATGGTATCTGTTAAGATACAGAGATATGAAAGTATTGATCTCTAAATTATATAATGCTATAATAAATGAATAAATGTATGATTCTAATGAATATTTTATCAAAATCATTTGTGCATGAACTGCTTTGAACCATCTTGAAGTAAATATTAGATCTTTGTTGCTTTTTAGAAAAGTAGTTGGAGATTATTTTGTATTGTGACTTGTATTTCATTGTGATGTTAGCAGAATTGTTCAGCATGTGGAAAATATAGGACAATGGTTGGAGATAGTAATTACTAACTGAAATCCTAAGTGTTAGAGATATTTTTAAAAGGATATTATGTGAGTTATATTGTCATAATTTGAGAATTTTTAAAATACAGGTGACAAAGAACTACATAGTAGTTTTTCATGGCCAGTTTTTTTTTTTTTTTTTACAGTAAGAGCTGAGATAGAAGCCATGACCTGAATTTAAGGTACCTGATAAAAATGATCTTAAGCACTATAAGGATGAAGATGCTTTTCTTACTCATTGGAGTTATTATTATTCTATATCCCTCACTATAATCACTATCAATCACCACTGATATGACATTGTATATGATAGGTTTTTTTAAAAATGGTTGGAATAATAGAAAGTTGGACATTTTTGTGAAGGCGGGATAAAAAATTCTATCACAAGTAATGTTGAATTATTTACTGTTTGTTATAGTTAAAAAAAAAATAGGAGAGGAATGATTTGATAGTCCTATAAATGTTGTAAATGTTAGAGATCATTAAAATTCAAATATTTGGTTGGATTGTAAGAAAGGGTGATGAAAGCTGATTTTTTGAATACTATGATAGATGTAAAGTATAAAAATAAAGAAAATAGAAAATATACCAGGCGATATAATTTGTAATATAGTTTAAATATGCTACAAGAATGGTGAATTTATTTAAAAAAACAAAAGTTATGAGATACTATTTTAAATGTTTTTATAAGTAATTAATTTTAAGAAGGGAGACAATAACTATATTTTTCTTTATTTAAACATTTTTGCATTTAAAATATGAGAGCATATCATAAGGTTAAGATAAATGGTTTACTGAAATACAAAAGAAATGCTTAATAATTTTAAATATTACATTATATGCTAAGTTTAGATAAGTGTGTGTTTTAATTTAAACATATAGTAATAAATATTGAAATAAATTCTTTGTTTTTACTTCACATTCAAGTGGCAAGCCGACACTCCCAAAATAGGCTATGAATATGGAGACCTAAGTTCCCCGAAATCGCTAAGCCTTATAATTCTTTTCTAATAATACTAAGCTCCACTTTTTTGCGTAAAGCGCAATTTAAAAGGAATAAGTATTACATAATTATAAATTTATTTATTTTTAAAATACTATGAAACATAGTATTGATTTAATCAATCATATTATTTATCGTCATTGTCTTGTCATCATCGTGACAATAGAATGCTGTTGTCCTATTGATAAAAATAATATATTACTATTATAATACTGTATGATTTTATTTTCCATATTAGATAGTCCAAATAAAGGCTATCATATGTTTGTTTACTTATCATATTTCATTGTGTAAATATTTTAAATTTTAAATAATTTTTAGTAATATTTATGTTATTTTAAATTGTAAATATTTTCAAGTTTTATAAATTTACTGTGTTATGAGCGTAATGTTATTAAATTATAATAAAATTGTTAATGTTTTAAATTTTATGTTGCCTTGAGAGTTTGATTTGTCTGAGTGCTTTTCTTTGATTCTTCGTATCCACACACATGATCTATAAAGATTAATGGCTTGAAACATTACTTATTTTCACATAATTTTGCAAAGATTATTTGGAATATTATTGCACATAATTGATTAATAAAAATATATTATCATAATCATTCTTATTATAGAAGACACAATTATTGGTAATCATGAGAATTGTCCAATATCAGTTTTAAATATCATAGTATTGCAATTACATCAAAAATATAATATATTCTATGAATGCCACATAAAGAAATAAAAAGACTATACAATGTTTTATAAGAATTTATAATTTTACTTATGTTTTATTGGAGTGAATTTAATAGTCAAATAGATGTGTGTTTTTTAGGAGTCGTTAAAATATTCTAAATTGTTGTTGTTTTGTGAGGGTAATTAAATATATGTAAAATCCATCATTATATTTCACTGCAAGGTATTACTTTGTCTATTATTATTAGAAATGAACCTGGGATGTTAATTAATTATAGAGTTGTATAAAATGATGATGAATAAGAATTATCAGTTAATGTTAGATTTTAAACAGTATTTTACAAAGGAATAGTAATTAATTTATTGCTTTTTCATAATAAATTTGATAAATTGTAAGTTAGGATTATTCTGTGTGTTTAAAGACATGAGAGTATTACGAGGTAGTTTTGTTATATCAAATAAATAGGGGTAATATTCTTTTGCCATTGAGAATATATCTTTCAGGGTATATCCTCAATGTTAAGCCATTGTACCTTGCTGAATGTCTCATGTAAAGAATTTCATAATTTTTATTAGTAATCTAGTCGGATCATATTTTAATTATAATAATGATCTAGTTGTAGTTAAAATTATTAGTATAATAGATGAGTATTTAATTTGAACCCTGATTATGTATTATTGTTAAACTTGGTTAGTTATTATATTTAATTATGAGGAAATATTAGTTTTGTTAGATATTATACGTTAGAAGTATATTTTGAGCTAGTGATAAAAGTAATTATCTTTAATAGTTATTATTTACATAAATTGACTGTACTTTATGATAGTTATTCGATAGTTAGCCAGAAAGTCTATCTTAGATTTCTTTTAGGCAAGGGTACAATATATATATATATATTATTTTTATGATTTTTTTATCAAAACATTTTACATGAAATTATTTAGTTATCACTACTTTAAAACTCTCTCTTAGAATTATATTCTGTATTTTCCATTTATCATGTTTATACTTTTCTGTACTCGTGTAGTGTTAATGATTTTTTTAATCAACTTTTTTTTCCTCGCAAAATTACAATTCTTTTTTTTTTTTTAATATATCTGTGTTTTTTCTCAATTTATTATTTGCTATTTTTATTATTACAGTATTTTTTTTTCTTTTAATTTTTTTTATAGTAAAATTTGTTGATTACAAAAACAAACTATATAGTTTGTTTTTATGATCAACAAAATCTGCTTTAAAATGTATTATAAATTTACTTGTAGATTATGTTTAAGGGAAGTTTATGATAAAGTAGTAACTGTGAAAAAAGATAAATACTTTCCTCAGAGTAACGTTACTGAATATTGTTGGGAAGCCTTTGTGAAAATCCATTGCTGGGCTCTAGTAGAATATAAAAAATGTGTTTATTTAGATGTGGATTGTCTGGTAAGTGCAATATATATTTTCTCTTCATTTTTATTAATAAATGAATATTATATTTATTTAATATACATATTTTGTTATTTATTATAGATTTTTTATATGATTTGCTTCTCAGATTTCTGATAAAGATTAGTAATTTAAATAAAGTTCAAGGAAAACACTTATTACACAGAGGCTAAATTCTTCATACAGTAGCACTACTCAGTGCAAGGCAGAATAATCAATGGATGCAAGAAGGTTTGTGCATAAAATCCCTATCTACTGCCTACTCATTCAATATCCCCAGACTAGTTTTTAGCTTGTGACTTTCATCAATTAGGAGTCTTGGATCTGAGAGCACTGTACTGAGTGGCACTACTGTATGGAGAGTTTAGCCTCTGTGTAAATAGCTTATGTAAGCATAAAGAACAGTGATCATGTGATGAAAGCACATAGTCCATTAAAATATTTAAAGAATAATATATTGTACAGAACTAAAAAAAAAAAGGGATCTCCAAATAAAGCTGTTTACTAAGTCAAACCTCCCCAAAACCCAATTTAAAGCTCACAAGAACTTGTGATTATTGTTATTTTTTCAGTGCCATAATGAAGGATTCAGAATTGTTATACATGTAATTAAAAGATAGAAATAATTATTCAAAAATGCAATCTAGTTTTGTAGTTATGCAGGTAAGTGATTAATGACATGAGAGGCTCATAATGATCAGAGTCTACACATATTTAATTAAAAGAGGATAAAACAGAGAGAGGAGACAGAAAAGCTAGTTATAGTAGAAATAAAATTTAGACTTCAATGAATCAATGTCTTGTTCTACAAGTTAAGAAAACTTATTCTTTATTGCATACTGCTTTTGGATTATTTATAATTAATCCTCAAATCCAAAAATTATTCTATCAATCTCTATTATGAATACAATTGGTAGACTTGAGTTCAGTACCCAATATCTATGGACATAGAAAAAAAATAATATTCATAAATAGAACAATATTTTAATAAAATCTCTTCCACCATTCTCAAAGCCAATGTGTTCTTGAGAGCTGTCACAATGACCTCTAAAATAATAGTGAGAGCTGTATTTGTGTATAATCTCTTTATGTCATATACATTTTAATTTCTCTATTTGAAAGTTTGGATGTCTACATTAGAAGTTACTTAAATATCATCTTAGTAACAATTTGTCACTGCTCTCCATCCGATTCAAACTGTATAGATCGATAGACAGACAGACAAACAAACGACTCAGAGACAGATAGTCAGAAAGATAGATAGATAGCTGTGATAATTAGATAGGTAAATAGATAATCAGAGGATGGATGGATAGGTAAGTGGATAAATAGATAGGAAGTTAAATAGATAGGTGAATGAATACATGGTTAAGTAAGTGAAGATAGGTAGGTGTGTGTTAGGAGTGTAGGTAGATAGATGAATCGATGAATGGATGGATAAAACTGTCAAAGAGAGAGAAAAATTAAAGAGAAACAGAAGTGAATAAACAGATACATGAAATAAAGTATTTTTTTTTGCATTAAGACATGAAAAAGGCAGTAAAGTATAAAGTTAATTATTAAAAATATTTATAAATAAAGGAAAATAAAACAGAAAACTCTTATAATATTCTATCCTACTAAATAGGCATCTTTAGAGAAAAATAAAGTTATTGACTATTGCAGTTACTATCAAAGAAGTTGAGTCATCTGAGTGAAGTATTAGATAAGTTTTATGTCTTTATTATTTTATTTAGAATATTTATTATATATATGTGTGTGTGCATGAAGTTTTTTTGTTAAAGACAGATTAAGCAACCCATTATTTCCTATTGCAACTAAGGAATTATTTAATCATTGTTGCTGGCACATTATTATTGCTTATTATTCTTGTAGCATAGTTCATCTCGTAACTCAGATGACTTCATAAGCTCTAATCAGCATCATATCAATAAGATTCACAATTTGTCAATAACAGCATAGTAAATAATTCATTTTGATTAATTAAGGTGAATCTAAATCCCATTGTGTATGTGTGCACTTCATAAGTCATAAAATAAATTATTTGTATTAAAGATTTCATTCTTCAAAGAGCTTTTTACTGCAGTGTTAATGCATTGATCTGCTATATCTATAACCTGAATTTGAATCTGAGTCTAAAAAACCTGAATCTTTTTTCACTTAGTCTACTACAAAACCAATCCATGTAACCCTTCCAATATTTGTTGATAAATGAATGGATATCTGTTTCTAATTAAAGAATAAAATAAAGATAGAAAACTTCTCAATTCTTCATTAAGCATTTTATAAATTTCCTCTATAAAAGAGTGCTGGAGAAATTTTTGCCCTACCATGTTTGGTAATACAGCAGCGATTGATCCACGCCATAAGATGGCGCTGTTGCTACGCTAAAGCACATAAATATGCTGTTTACAAGGTCGCTACATAGATCTGTTCAACCGCTAAAGATGTTGAAGTGCAGCCATTACCCCAATATCTCTAGTATGTCCAACATTATTAGCAACGAGTTTACAAGACTCTCTATAGACATTACTCTTAACTATTGTACAGCGTATGATGTGAATGTGTCTTTATTTTGAATGACCAAAAGTATATTATAAGGTTGTTGTTTTTTTTGTCTTGGGTGTATTTTTTTTTAGTTTGGTTTGTAAAAATTGTAACGCTTTTCCAAACGCCCTTGGTTTCGTTGTCAGGGGTCAGAATTCAGGAAATGAGGAATATTAGTCACAATTCGGCAAAGTTCACGATCAAGTCGCGCACTTTCCGAGACTTTTTCGAGATCAAAACATTTCAATGGCAGACCATTGTCCGGCGTTTCGATTTGTAGATTTGCCTACTACAGAAGCAGATGCGGTGGTGGTAGTTTAATGAGAAAATTAATTTTTGATGTAATTGTTTTTTTTTTTTAATAAATACACGTTAAATGAACCCAAAAAAAAAAATGAAATATATGAAAGTTGTTTAAAAAAGCACGAAAAAAATAAAGAAAAAAAAGTTTCTTTAAAAAAAAAAAGACCGTAATCAAAAGCGAAAAAAAAAAAGTTACTTTAAAAAAAAAAAAGACCGTAATCCAATTTTGTTAAACAACAAGTTTTTTTTTTTTTAAAAAAAAAAAGGTTTTAAAAAACG
The DNA here is from genome assembly GCA_028023455.1 of Epiperipatus broadwayi. Lineage (NCBI taxonomy): Eukaryota > Metazoa > Onychophora > Udeonychophora > Euonychophora > Peripatidae > Epiperipatus > Epiperipatus broadwayi. The sequence continues at coordinate 2,278,871 of JAQFVV010000184.1, forward strand.
TATGAAAAAAAATCAATTTTGAATCAATTTATTTATTTAAAAAAAAAGAAAATACGGTCCAAAAAAAAAAAAATCCAACCCCCCCCCAAAAAAAAAAAAAAAAAAACACGATAACATTACAAAATAATAATAATCAAATCAGCCCGGTAACGTTATATCTATTCGTTTTTCACTAGCAACAGCGCCATTTTATGACGTGAATCAATCGATGCTGTATTACCCAATGTTTTATGTATCTACCTATATATATACACATACATACATACAAATTTAAATTTTATATTATGTATATATTTAATACAGACTAAACAAGTTAGTAAAGTATAGAGATAATTTGATTTGTAAGAAACACCAAAAGAGCTTGAAATTGAATATTAAGAAAATGAAAAGTGATTTTTTAGTAAAAGAAGTTTGCAAGATCCTGCAGTTCCAATTAATTATTTTTTATATTTCACTAACCTTTTTGATTCATATTACATTCATATCTCTCTCTCTCTCTCTCTTAATATTTTCATTGTTATATGACAAAAATAAAGTCATATTTCGGTTATACCTTTTATTATTATAATACATGGTATAATCCAAATAAGACTTTATTTATATATATAATAGTTGATTCATACTCCTGGATAAAATTTTTTTATTGCTTAAAGTCAGATTTAAAGACCTAAGTTGGTCACTATTAGATTGTAAACTTTGGAACTTTTAGAGTATTTTGATTCCTTTCTCATACTCTTTCTTCATCTTATAAGACTTTATTATAGACATGGTTGAAATGACATATAAAATTTATAATCTTTAAACATACTCCTCTCACAGTAGTGATCATTTACTTCCCTTCTTTGCTTTTTTATATATCATTTGGCTGACCAGTAGCATTACCAGTATAACCAAATTTCCCTTTTTAACAAACCTAAATCATAGTTCCATGAGCTTCTTAACATTTCTGACCTAGTAAAGATTTTTTTTGCATGACTGAAATCAGACAATCACTAAAAAAATCTTTTATTTACAAATTAAGCATATATATTGAATATATGACAAAAAGAATCACTTCACCCAAGTAACAATGATAAATAATACATTCTTACATCAAATATACTAAGTAATACTCTATTTAAGAATCAAATTCTTTTATCAATGCTTAAGTTCTTATGATATTTCAAAATCTAGACAAACTAAATGAATCTATTAATAATGATAAATGATATTTTTAATATCGTGTAAGCTTTTTTATATTTTTTTATATGTTGTTAATTTTTACATAGTGATATTTATATAGTTTGAGACATGCTTTGTGATGCAAAATAAATTTAATCACATATAATTATTTATGCATTCATATTTTTATGAATGAGTAACCAGGTATATAATTTAAATTTATGTATTATTGTATAGTTGACTTTATTTAGAGAATAGATACACAATATAACTTTAATCTTTTAATTTTCAGAAGATATCATGATTGAATGCTAGAATTCTTCCATTGGTTGAATCATCTTCATCTAATACTAACGCATAATAATTAGAAATATTACATTTACAGATATAACTAATTTGTATGCAAAACAAATTAATTACAATTCATGACAATGATACAAACTACTGGAATGGCATGTGTTCAGGGAAAATTAACTGTAATTTATAGACTAAATAACAAATCTATACAGGAATGGGATAGCTCATATGTAGGACAAATTAACTGCAATACAAAAGCCCCTATACTTATGAAATATAACTTCTTTTATTGTTTAGGTAACTTCAGAATATACTCTTTTCTTAGTCTACCTAAATGTGCTGTAAAATGCTCAGACTTTATAACTTTTCTATATCCTAATCATTCTAAGTTAGAATAATATTGAAAAGCTTATATTAAGCACAATAGGTTTATCATTAATACATCTATAGTATATTTTAGTCATATTCTTAAAAATGTTTCTTAATTATTGAGAATATGTAATTAATAACTTTACTTTTACTTTTTTTTAAAAAAATTATACCTTTTTATACCAAAGGCTTGATAACAATGAATTAATCCTAATTTAATATTATATTCATTTATTTCTACATTTTACTTATTAAAATAGCTTTATTATAATAGAAGTTTTCTTTGGTTATCCAATCCTCTATTCATAAGCACTTACACAGATACTTGTTTTTGAGTATAAAACAACATATCAATTTTCGTTATATATATATATAATTTCCTATTTGAATGTGAAATGCTTAATTAAACCAGTTATTTAAAATTTATCTTTATAACTTTTTAAAAGTAAGAATTTTATCTATTTATTTTTAATTTGATAACCTTATTTTAATATAAACATTTGAATTTCTTTATGATAAACGATGGATTAAAATTTACTTATTAATGATAATTTAAAATGATTTAACTAGTTTTTTTTCTTAGCTTATTAACATGGATATTTTGTAATTCGAAAAATATTATTTCTATTTTCTTGTGCTAATTGTAATTTATTTTTTGAACGTTTAACCAAGAAAAGGTAATGCAGGTTTATTATTATTATTATTATAATTTGCTAAGCATGCTTTCGACATTGTCGGCCAAGTACAATGATTTTGACCGCCAATGTCAAAAGCATGTGCAACAAATTATAATAACAATAATAAAACTGCATTACTTTTTCTTGGTTAAACATTCAAAACATTTAAATATTATAAATAACATGTATATTTAAAACTACGTTTGTTTTCACCTTTAAGTAAAATCAAGGAAAAGTTGATATTTAAGGGTAATTTACAAAAAATAAAAAATAGTTAACAAAAATACTAATTGTATATATTGACCCATGTTTCTATTAGACTCATCTAAAATATATTTCATTCCTTATTGTATCAGACTAATATATATAATAAAATATTTTAAAATACATTTTAAACCAAACATAATAAAACACAAAAATACCTTTTAAAATTAATCAAGAAAGCATTTTCTTTAATTTAACCTTATGTTCGGAAATTAAGTCATTTAGAGTTTATACTTATTTCTCTGGATGAATTCCGATTTATAATGTAGCTTTAGAAGTTTTTCATAAAATATACTGCTTTCACTTGGTGTTATTTTTCTGCATTATACATCCTATATTAAAACAGATTTTTTTTTTTTTGTAATAGGACAAATTTGTTTTATGAGAAATTCAAGGAGTGACTGTTTTTGGAGTATTCTATTGGTAGAAACTTTTGATACATATGTAACTTTATTTTCAAGGCTTTTTACATATTATTCCCATCATTTAAACAAATTTTAATTGTAATTTTCTTTTATAGTTGTTAATATTACTTGAACATTCAAATACTTTTGGTTGTAGTTTTCTTTCATGACCTCAGATATTCTTTTATTATTTAAAAAATATGGGTTATAATTTTTTTTTATGACCATAGGCAAATATATGTATTAGAGCTCTTTCTCAGAGTGGTTTGGTAGCATATAGAAAAGATGACTTCTTTATTTACTCATTTATTATTTACTCCTCTTTTCTCTTATTCTTTTCTTTTACTTTCTTTGCATATCTTCATATAATCATATATATATTGCTTATAACTCTTCTTTCACATACTCTTCAATTCAAACAAATTTTCTTAAAAACTTTTTTATTTTCCTTACAGTTTCGACTGTCCAGCAGTCTTCATCAGAGCTTTTTTTTTATTTAAAGCAGAGAATAAGATTAGAGCTCTGATGAAGACTGCTGGACAGTTGAAACTGTAAGAAAAATAAATAAGTTTTTTAGAAAATGTATTTGCATTGAAGTGTATATGAAAGAAGTGTTATAAGCAATATATATATATACTCCTTTTGGTACAAGAATTATCTTGAACATGGCAACTTGGAGATTGCAAGCAATTTCACTGATATTTGTAATACTATCAGTTCAAGTTACAGAACAGATATAAATACACTGTCTTCAATATGTTGTTTTCTTGGAAAATATATGTTAGTCTGACAAATAAAATACTGTCTATTGGAAAGTATAAACTAAAAAAATTAATTACTCTCTTTTTTAAAAATATTTTTCTTTCCATATGGAACAACCCAAATTTTAATTAAACATCTGAAGTTTCCCACTAAATTAACAAAATCAATTAAATTTACATACAAAGAAATTACAATTTAACTTCTTTCTTTAATTTCTTATTTAGATTAAGTTTGATTAATTTGATTTTAAAAATAATATATATATAAAAAATATTTTATAACAAAAGTTGTGATTGAATTAATTAATTTCTGGATACCCCATGCTTTTATTTCCAGTTAAATACAAAAACCCAAATTATAAGTTGAAAAAATATATACATTTGCTTTTTTAGTTTACATGAAATAAAATCTTTTATTATAAAATATCTAGATTCCAGATATATAAAATATACTTGTATTTAAAAATTTACAAATTCAGCCTGTATCCTATCCATCCTTCTTCGATGTCTTTAAATGGACAAGGTCCTATACACGAGAAGTCAGAGTGACTTAAAGTCAATATGGGTATGACAATAATATTAGCATTATTAAAGGATTTGGGTGATCCATAATCAGATTTTCAATGATATTGATAGCTAAAGAGTTGAAGAGTGGAGTAGATTGTATCCTGTCCATTAAAGTGTGAAGATTTGCTATCTTAATGATTTTATATATATATATGTGTGTGTGTGTGTGTGGAAGATAATGATCTGGACCAACTGATGAAATATGTATATTGGAGATCATTTATCTTTTTCACATGTGTGATCATGTGTATCATTTGTACAAAATAAAATAGATGGCTAAAGGAGGTTTAAAAGTCTGTGTTTAAATCCCTTATAATACATCTAGACTTCAGGTATATAAAATATACTTGTATTTAAAATATTAAAATGTAATTTATATATATTATTTTTAACTTTTTAATATTGGTTATATTTTTTATAATTAGTCATATTCAAATTTAAAAATTGACTTTTTAGTGCTCATTAAATAAAAGCATTATTTATAAAATATCTTTTATATATATTATTTTTAACTTTTCAGTAAACAGATATTTTTTATAATTATTTCTATTCAACCTTTAAAGTGAAAAATAAAAACAGTTTGTGTACTATTTTAAAAGAAATTCGTGCACATTAAATATTGATTTCAATATTGCTTTGTTTATGAAAGAAACATTTTTTTAAAAAGCAACTTTTACAATCCAGAGAAATTAAGATTTGTTTTTATTTATACTTTTTAGTATTTTTTAAAAAATACAATCACCACCTCATGTGTATCATGAAAACTTACTGAACCAATATCACAGTCACCATTAAACAAGACAAATGACTAGACCGCCTCGAAATATTTCATTGTCATTTTGCATTGTCATCAATTTCTAACACATATACAAAATTTGAAGGAAATTCATTTGAGAGAAGTATGCAAAAAATTGATTACAAAATTTAACCTAAATAAATAAACAAACAGAGTTTCTAAGTCAAATAAAAGCATTTAACAAGATTAAAAATGAAACTTAATGCGTCTACTTGAAATTTTTTGAAATGTTTTTTCTACCAAAAATTTTTACTCTATTTTTTAATTTTTAAAACAATAGATATTATTAATTGAATATTGGAAATCCGTTTGCTATATATCTTGCTTGATCCTTTAAATTCAGACTTTGTCTTTGTTTACAAGGTATCACTATTAAAATAAATGTAGCAATGGGGGAGTAATATATATATAATTAAAAATAATCAATTTAAAACAACTCACTAAAATAAAATAAAAATTTAATACATCAATCCAGCTTTCATTCTTTAATGGAACCTTTTCAAGATGTTTCATTTTACACAATCACATAAACAATTACCCTACAGCAACCCTCCCCAATGGACATTATTTACAATACAATAAATATAATTATTAAAATAAATATAATTAATAATATATATATAAATGATTAAACTTATTGCAGTAATTTCCCTCCATCCCCATAATATATATTTACAAATAATCTACTCCCCCCCCAATAATAATCCATTTTATTTTTAAAATTATAACTCTAAAGTTTCCAACAATCTAGCATTGCCCATCCCCCCTAATAGTGCTGAACCTTTAACCATGTTTACACATTTGTTTAAATTTTTATGAATATACAAAGTTTCATGACATTTTTTTTTCTTGTAATTTTTAATATACTTTACTACCTGAATATTTTTTTCACAATTTATTTTATGTCCAGTATCCAAAAAAATGTATATGTGGCCCTAATCATATCTTTTCTGTTAATTGCCTTATTATGCTCCTTACCTCTTTCCAAGGCAGCCTTTCCTGTCTGACCTATATATGTCTTATTGCAAAGATCATAACTAATTTTATAAACCAACTCTACCCTATTTTTAATATTAGTCACCCTTTTTGAATTAAACATCCATTTCCCCTAAAGATTTATTATGAAAGTTTTTTCATATCTTTTTTTTTATATCACATATTAACATAATCATTGTCAACTTCTAATTTCTATACAAATGCTTTTTATATTCAATGTTAACCTATCATTTTTTAATTTAAATTATTTCAAAGCTGCTATTTTCTGTGACCATGGCTGATATGAATTTGGATCAATTATACCTCTTTTTTCTTTATCCTTAATACAATGTTTAATAAATATTTCACTATTAATTTCTTTTCTTAAAAAATGTTTAAATACTTTAATCCCTTCTCTTTTTCCATTGTAAAGTTAATATTGTATTTATTATTGTTCAATTCTTTAAATGCATTAACAATACTTTTACTATTACCTATTATAATTATATCGGCAACATATCTATGATATTCTAGAATTTCATTGTTTTTTATATACTTATCAATTATATTTTCCTTTATATAGAATCATAATTAATGATAAAATCCCACTAACAGAGCAACCCATAACCTAACCCTTTGTTATATTCCAAAATACTTCATTATATTTAAACTATAAAGCATCATTTATCAATAATGATGCTTCTCTGCCAATGTATAACCATTCTTCTGAAATTATATTACTCCTTTTTATTTATCAATAATTACTTTTGTACAATCTTCCCTAGCTATACTCTGATACATTTTTTCAATATCAAATGATACAATTATTCCATTTCTATTTATCTTTACATTATTTAATTTATCCATAAGTACTTTTGAATTCCTAATACAATACTTGACAAAACGTATTGTAATGAGAATCTTTTTATATCTTATATCACATAAATCTTTAAGAATATAATTATTAAAGTCTAATATCACTTTTACTGGAATATCATCCTCATGTCTTTTAACCTTCTCAAATATACATGGTTTCTCAAAGTCTGTAGGATTTAAACATATAAATTCGTTTTCATTAATTAACTGTTTCAATTTTATATAATTTAATAAAATTTTATACTTTGTTTTAATTCTATTTCCTGAATCATTATTTATCTTTTGTTATATCTGCTTTACAATGTCTTCTTTCATTTTTCTATCTTAGTCCATTTCATTTAAAATAACAGACTTTGACCCTTTACCTTTACTTGTTACTGTTAAGTGCTCATTATTTATTTCCTCCATAATGTCTCCATTTTTTTTACTTCATTTATGCTTTTTATTAATAACATTATTAATTTTTGATTATAATTCACTTTTCAAACTATGCTTAATACTTGAAGCTTCCATACTAACATCTGTTGTTTTTTGGATATCTCTATCCATAAATGGTATATATTTAGTTCCTTTATTTAAAATCTATGATTGCTCAATTGTGAAATTAATATTAGATATTCCTTATTACAATTTTTTATCACAAAACAATTAATTATTTTTTCATCCAATTTCATTTCCTTGGAACACAACCATCTCCATTTATTATCATATTTTTTGTAAAGCCTATTCTTTAATTTGCTATTATGAGTCACTAAATTATGATTTATGTACTTCAGTAATTCTGCAGATATATGTGCTTTCAAAATATTTTTCTGTCTATATAGAGGAAAATATAATTGATAAGTATATAAAAAATAATGAAATTCTAGAATATCATAGATGTATTGATAATATAATTGTAATAGGTAATAGTAGAAGTATTGTTCATGCATTTAAAGAATTGAACTATAATAAATACAATATTAAATTTACAATGGAAAAAGAGAAGGGATTAAAATATTTAGACATTTTTAAGAAACGAAATTAATGGTGAAATACCTACTAAACATATTAAGGATAAAGAAAAAAGATTTATAATTAGTCCAAATTTATATCAGTCATGGTCACAGAAAATAGCATCTTTGAAAGGGCTTAAATTAAAAAATGATTGATTAACATTGAATATAAAAGAAGCATTTGTACAGAAATTGTAATTTGAGAATAATTATGTTAGTATGGGATATAAAAGAAAAGATATTAAAAAGATTTCCAGAAATAATAAGAATAATACAAAAGATAGTTTAAGGCATGGGTATACAAACAGAAAGTGAGTTTTGGTTCTGTACTCAGAGCATTTATATAAGACATTGATAAAAAAAAGTTATCTAATGATATTAAGATAGGATGGAAAAATAGTAAATCTTTAGCGAAATGAATGTGTAGGATGGGTAATATTAAAAATAGAGTTGGGTTGGTTTATAAAATTAGTTTAACCTTTGCAATATGATATATATAGGTCAGACAGGAAAAATTGCCATGGAAAGAGATAAGGAGAATGACAGGGCAATTGACAGAAAGGATATAAGATCAAGGCCATATGTATATTTTTTGGATGCTGGACATAAAATGAATTGTGAAAAAAATATTCAGGTATTAAAATATGTTAAAAATTACAAAGAAATAAAATGTTATGAAACTTTCTATATTCAAGAAAATTTAAACAAATGTGTAAACATGGTTAATGGTCCAGCACAAGGGGGGAAATGAGCATTGTTAGATTATTGGAAACTTTAAAGATAAATGGGATTATTATTATTGGTGGGGGGGGGGGTTAGATTATTTGTAAATATATATTATGGGAAAAAGAAAAAAAAGGACTGTAATAAGTTTAATCACTTTATGTACATATATTTATTTTATTAATTATATTTAATGTATGTATTTTAATACTCATTGTAATGTAATGTAAATAATGTCCATTGGGGGATTGTTGTAGGGTAATTGGTCATGTGATTGTGTAAAATGAAACATCTTGAAAATATTTCATTAAAGAAAGAAAGCCAGATTGATGTATTAATTTTTTTTTATTTTATTTATAGTGAGTTTTTTATTTCAATTTTGTTCTTAAATTGATTATTTTTAATTTTATATATAGAAGGCAACATTATGATTAAATTTTAACATTGAAATTTGATCATTTAAAGTGTGTGTGTGTATATATATATTCATATTAATTTTTAAAAACTATCATTAAAACTAAGTAAACATACATAAATAATTAATGTTATTGAAAATGAAAAGTGAAATTTATTTAAATAATTACTATAACAAAAACATATACTGTATTTTTATACTTTCAAGTTATGATCTTTTAATGTTTCTAAATATATTCATCTATATACATTTATTCCCATGTACATTAAATTATAGTTTTATTTGTGTCTAAAGAACTTAATTTTAATTTCTCCCTGAATTTTTTTGCTCATTTTTATTAATCTAACTATGCACTATATTTATTTGTGCCTGTTAAAACATCACCACATAAATGTGGAAATGTTCGTAGTATTTTCATACTAAAAAATTTACTGTCAGATGTTAATAGACAATAATCAATGAAAATAATAAACTGTAAATGCTTCCTACATTTATAAGTGTACCATTTGAAAGCACTTACAGTTAACTATTTTCATTGATTACTGTCTATTAATATCTGACAGTAATTTTTAATGAAAATATAACAAATATTTCTACACACATACATATATATATATAATAACCTTTAGTTTTGACAGAAGCTAAACGTGAAGTCAAATTTTGTGCCAAGTCATCTAAAAAAAATTATATAGTTTAATTTTGTTATGAATAAATTGTTTCTAGTATTTTATAATATCATAATTTTTACACATAAAAGCTGCTATATATGTATTTTATAGATTATACATCTATAAAATAATTTTACATAGCTCAACTAATAAGAGTTTTAACTTAAATAAATGTTTATCCTGTTAAAATCTTTAAATAGTTAAATATCTGGTTATGTCAATGATAAATAATGCATTCTAAGTTAATAATGTTAGTTCAGTCTTGATTTAATCAAAAGCTTGTATTAATTTTTAAATTTAAGAAATCATGTTCAAACCTTATATTTTTGGTTTGCTGGTACTTAAAACTGAAACTATAATATTTTAATTCATTTTTAAGATTAACACATAATATTCTAATTAAATATTTTAGACTTATTTAATTATAAATAGTTTATAATTACATTCATATCGGCCTTTCAAGCCAAATTGTGCAAAGGCTTTTGTGAGTGTTAAATAATAAATGAATACCCTCTGACCAAACAAGATATAGAATTTATGCAGGAATAAAAGAAATCCTCTTATTCCTACGATTCAAATATTTATATATGAGCAAATCTGAAGTACTGGCACAGAAGGTGTGACTATAGAACAGTCACTTTAAATTACTATATATAACATATGAATGAATGACGCCGATGAAATTTACTAGAATTTACTGAACGTCATTCCAACTGAAACTTAATCATATATATAAATCAGCATTTATTTTTATAGCGTCTGTATACAATTGTAATTACATTCATATCAGCCTTTCAAGCCAAATTGTGCAAACGCTTTTGCGAATGTTAAATAATAAATGGATACCCTCTGACCAAACAAGATATAGAATTTATGCAGGAATAAAAGGAATCCTCTTATTCCTACAACTCAAATATTTATATATGAGCAAATCTGAAGTACTGGCACAGAAGGTGTGACTATAGAACAGTCACTTTAAATTACTATATATAACGTATGAATGAATGACGCCGATGAAATTTACTAGAATTTACTGAACGTCATTCCAACTGAAACTTAATCATATATATAAATCAGCATTTATTTTTATAGCGTCTGTATACAATTGTAATTACATTCATATCAGCCTTTCAAGCCAAATTGTGCAAACGCTTTTGCGAGTGTTAAATAATAAATGAATACCTTCTGACCAAATAAGATATAAAATTTATGCAGGAATAAAAGGAATCCTTTCATTCCTACGACTCAAATATTTATATATGAGCAAATCTGAAGTACTGGCACAGAAGGTGTGACTATAGAACAGTCACTTTAAATTACTATATATAACGTATGAATGAATGACGCCGATGAAATTTACTAGAATTTACTGAACGTCATTCCAACTGAAACTTAATCATATATATAAATCAGTTATTTTTATAGCGTCTGTATACAATTGTAATTACATTCATATCGGCCTTTCAAGCCAAATTGTGCAAACGCTTTTGCGAGTGTTAAATAATAAATGAATACCCTCTGACCAAACAAGATATAGAATTTATTTGAGTCGTAGGAATAAGAGGATTCCTTTTATTCCTGCATAAATTCTATATCTTGTTTAGTCAGAGGGTATTCATTTATTATTTAACACTCGCAAAAGCGTTTGCACAATTTGGCTTGAAAGGCCGATATGAATGTAATTACAATTGTATACAGACGCTATAAAAATAAATGCTGATTTATATATATGATTAAGTTTCAGTTGGAATGACGTTCAGTAAATTCTAATAAATTTCATCAGCGTCATTCATTCATATGTTATATATAGTAATTTAAAGTGACTGTTCTATAGTCACACCTTCTGTGCCAGTACTTCAGATTTGCTCATATATAAATATTTGAGTCATAGGAATAAGAGGATTCCTTTTATTCCTGCATAAATTCTATATCTTGTTTGGTCAGAGGGTATTTATTTATTATTTAACACTTGCAAAAGCGTTTGCACAATTTGGCTTGAAAGTCCGATATGAATTTAATTACAATTGTATACAGACTCTATAAAAATAAATGCTGATTTATAAATAGTTTAATAAAACTAGTCGTTAAAAATAGGATTTTTAAAAGCAATAAAATGAATAAATGATGAAAGAATGAATAAATATATTTATTTTAACATTATTTATGTTTAAAATATTCTGGGAGACAATTTAAAATGTTCTGAGATGCTTGTCTAGATTTGAAACAGGAATAAATAAGTGTATTAAATGTTGTTTATAGTGTTTGCTTTATTAAAAATGCAATGTAAATTTTAATTATGTAATATTTTATTTTATCATGGTATTTAATAATTTTAATTATTTTATTGTATCAGAAAGTGTTTTAATTGCTTTTGTTTCAGTTGTCTAGACAAGCTATAAAAATTGATTTATTGTAAAATTGAATGTTAATTAGGTAATTTTTGATTAGCAACCTTCCCTAGTGAAAAATAGGTCAAGGAGTCAAACTAATCAGGGAACAGGTTGTAGGTTAAATGGTTAATAAAAAGTTAGGAAAATGGTCACATGACCAATAATATAAATAAGGTGAGACTGACACCTGATCTCACTCAGGAATCATCACACACTTTTCTCACTTCATTCCAATTGTTTAACGTTTAATAGTCATATTTCAAATTTTAAAAAAAAGTAATTTTTAAATTTTATTTTTAAATTTAGTATGTTAGGCTGAACTAAAACTATTTAGGCACACTTATCTGAACTGAAACACCAAATAAACTGAAATCTCTATACCTGCCAGCTTTAGTGGTAATATATTTCATTATTACAATGTTTGGAATATTATCTTTTAAATTTACTACATTGGAAAACTTCAAAAGTTGTTATTGTCATTAGCATGACTTAAGAACAATTGCCAATTTCAAAATCCAGTTGAACATCTATATTTCTTGCTAGAAAGAACATTACAGAAAATATTAATAATTTCATGATATTTTCTTGAAAATATTTATTTGTCAATTTGTCTTGAATTCATTTACTTAAAGTAAAAGACTTTAAAATTCAAGATAGCAACTGCATTTTGATATAGCACATATATTTTCAGACATTTTATAAATTTACTAAATCTACAAAAGAATATTAAATTAATAACAATTTTATTCATCAATAAAATAATTTATTTGTGCTGTATTTTAATAAAAGACATTAAACAGGCAAAACTCTCCATACAGTAGTGCCACCCTGTGACAACCAGAGTAATGTGCTGCATAAGAGATGGTGATCATGTAATGAAAGACATGTTATTATTGAAAAAATGGCACAAAAGAATTTACTTATTATGACTGTTTTTGTTAGTTTTTCTTGAAAGAAAAAAATAAATCATTTTCCCCAGGCAGGTTAGTACTGAAAACCAACTTACAATGAATTATCAATAAATATGTGAAATTTTAAAATTTTTTAATTAATAAAAATTGGAAATATAAAATCTATCTGGAAAAGAACATTATATTTAATAAACTTAAATGATTTTTTTACACATTAATTCTTTTATAATGCCTGCAAAAATGTTTAAACCTACAAATTATTTCTCCCCTCAAGTATGGCTATAGAGACCACTATGGTCATGAATATGATGTTTGAATTAAATATTTTCTCTTGAAAATATTTAATAATGTTTGATAAATGTTACTTATTAAAAATACTTTAATATACAATATTCACATTACTATTACAAATTTAGAATAATTTATATAATGGATTAATTTAAAAACCTGAATTCAAGTACTTGAGATATATTTACTGTAGTATTAAGAATATTTACCATAATCTAAGATCCTTGAATGTATTGAATGAATAGCCATAAATTTATCCTATATTTTCTAACAGAATTATTTGAAACTTACCAATGTTATCCAAAAGGAACAAGTTCTACATTTTATAATTATATTATAAATTTTAATATTATATTTATATTATACATTGTTTTCTGTTCACAAGATGTTGTTGCCAATATTCTTCTTCATGTTCAAGTTTAATGGTGAATGATTTAAGAAGAAAACAGGACATTATTTAAATTATTTGATGATAAAGGTTGAATTTATTTATAATTTTGCATAACATGTTTTATTTATGTACAATATTGTTATTGTATATGACATATTTTGAAATATTATAGGATAAAATTCTCAAAATAGTGCTTTATATTAGCATATTTTAAAATAGTATTATCTTCCTTTTTAAATATGAATTATTTATTTATGAAGATATATTGTTATGCTGTAAGGTGAATAAGTAGATATATGTTTCTATTTATTTGATGATTATTTTACCTACTATTGATAGAGCCATATTTGGCACTAATTATTATCATATTTCACATTAGTAGCTGTAGTAATTTTGTTAGAGATAGATTTATTCTTTCACTATTTTAGGAGTGCTTTTATATGACAGTATATTTAAAGATTGTAATCTCCATCATTATTATTCTAGCTTATTTTTCAAAAAAGGAATAGTAGCATTTATCTCTCTCTTATTATTTATTGTCTTGCTAGAACTTGTAAGTTCAGAGTATATATTTTGGAGATTGTAGTTTAGGCTCTATTTTTAAGGCAATTCCTATTTAGTGTTTTGTCCCTGTTGCACATTCTCATTATTTTTCCTGACTAGCGACATGGTCCTAAATCCTTTATTAGCCCTCAAAATTCTTATGAGCTATGCCTTATTTTACTATTTGAAAATGGATTTTGTTTGTAGTTTGTAGTAGGCATGTGTAATATTTTTACCATGGCTTTACCTGGCATTTTTAGTGGTTTTATCAAGATATTGAGGAATTCTACCTTACCTCAATAGTATTTTTGATCAATATAAATGTGAATAATACATTGTAAATGTATAAATCCTATATTTGAGCTTTGCTAATTGTCGGGACTAAATTGATAAATATGATATGGATTGGTAAGCTATTATTATTACTGATAATGTTAAATATTCATAAAAAGATACTACTTATATGAAGGTTATTATTATTGTATGAATGCACTGATAAGTAATAACTTTTTGATAATTAAAAAATAGAATGTTATTTTTATGCTGAATTAGTCCAATTGAATTTATTTTTAATAAAACATGATGTAAAATTTTCATCCTTCTGTTATAAATTTTGAGTAAATAACATTGTGAAAACTTTTGGCTATATGAACTCAAATATAGAATGTTTGTAATTTTGTTTTTGTTTTTCTGTAAATAAATATTTGTTGTTATTATTTAAGAAATTTTGGATAGTTATTTGTTCACATCATTCCACATATAAAATAGAAATCATTTCACACATTGATTAAAAATTTTAAATGCTTATAAAACATTATAAATTATTTTAAATGTATTTGCTAAAGAGTAAATGACATTGAAACTGACAATAGTCACTTTATTGAATATTGTCAGCATTAACATATATTTTAAGAAAGATATATTTTGCTTAATAAAGAATTATAATATGCTTTATTAATTTGGATCATTTTAACTAATTTTATTTACTTATTTCAAATGACTATACATGTTTATTTTAAATCATTTTCGTATTTGAAGAGCTTGTGGTTAAAACCTGTAGAGGTCCCTAATATCGCATTTTTCACACATATTCTTGAAGTTAAAGCCTTAGTAAATATTACTTATTATTTTATGATAAAATTTAATTTCACAAGAACCTTGTTCATATTTGAAACTTGTTTAAGTATATTTATTCTAGGATGTTTAGGATAGCTACAAAATCCCTTACCCATTCTTAATATCGGAGTGTAATCCTAGATTATTCATTATCTTATTCTAAAATTAAGAGATCATGTTTTAGTTGATTCAAGTTAGTAATAGTATTGTTATTGTTATAATTATAATAAGACATTAGCTTAGGGGAAGTGTATGACATCTATTTTATTAACTAGGATTTCATTCAATATTGAATAAATCTAAAGAGTCAAAAGAATTTATGAGATCACATTATCCCAAGATATTCTAATATAATTTCATAAACCATATTAATAAATTTATTTTGATATTAAAATTTTGCATTCAAAGATGGATTTTAAATGGTATGGATTTTAAAAAACATTTCAAAATGTAATAAGATTTAAATAATGCTTTATCTGATCAAAGCAATGAGATGCTTAGAAGATTTTTAGAAAATGGATAAAAAATTGATAGTTGTATTAGATCTTTGTAGAAGAAAGAAATTTAAATATAACCTCAATGTATATATTGACAAAATTAAGATTCTTTTACTTTTGCTAGAGTGAGTTGAGATTGCTCCTTTTGATTTATTAATAGTATTACTTTGTATTTTTATTATACTTTATTATAATGCTTCCCCTATATATCTTTTTATTGTGGCATATGTTATGAACCCACTGAGCTTAGCTATCAAGAGATATTTAGCCTGTACTTTATGCAGCATCATTGCTGTTACCATTGTTTGTGTTAGCCTACAAGACTTTCACTTGATTACTATGAAAACAACCTAAGCATATCAATACCAAGAATCTTCACTCTGCTATCAAGTCAACATTTTATATATAAGAAGTATAGGTATACTTTCTATTCCATTAAATAAAATTACTTGTGGGATTGGGTTTATATGAAAGTATATTTATTCTAAACAATTACAATATAAATAAACAAGATTCACTCAATTCAAATAATGTTTGATCTTTATTAAAAAAGTTGGATGCACAAAATTGTTATGAAACAAAAAGATTAACATTTTAGTTAATATTTTTAATTTATATATGCCGAATTTTAGAATTGTAATGTATACATATCTTTATATGTGGTAATAAAGTTTTAGAGTGATATTTTTTATAATTTAAACACCAGTAATTAGAAACGAAAATCAATGTCACAGCCAGCACACTCATGGAATTACCTAACAATGTCTCACCAATTTCTTTGGTCTCACATTGTCAATAACTTTAATCTAAAGTAAGTTAAGCCACCAAACATCACATGATATATGAATTACTCTGGCCATTGAGTGGCACTACTATATGGAGAGTTTTGCCTTTGTGCTAAAGTAAGTTAATACATTTTTAATGCACAAACTCAAAATCAGGACTTATTGCAGTACAAAAAAATAAAACATTGTCAAAAAGTTTGCATCACTTTGTTATATTTACTTCACATTAAGCTATCAAGTGTAGACATTTATGCAAGTATATTTTTTAATCATAAATTTGAAGCATTTGGCATGCTTTTGTTAACCAAAATCATGTTTATTCTAGCCATAACCTT
The DNA here is from genome assembly GCA_028023455.1 of Epiperipatus broadwayi. Taxonomy (NCBI): domain Eukaryota; kingdom Metazoa; phylum Onychophora; class Udeonychophora; order Euonychophora; family Peripatidae; genus Epiperipatus; species Epiperipatus broadwayi. The sequence goes on from JAQFVV010000184.1 coordinate 2,296,075, forward strand.
TTTTCATAATAAGAATTTAGATTATAAATCAACATTAGTTTTAATATGTGATGCTTATTTAATTACTATGTATATAATGGTTATGAAGTATATTACATGGTTTATGCAAAGCTATCCTTTAATTAATTTCAGTAATCATGATTTTCAAATAGTGTATTTAAATACCAAGACTTATTAAAAAAACTAAAACCATAAACTATTCTGAGAATGAGGATTTAATACATTACTATGCAGTAATAATTAATTAATAAAGCTTATTATAAATGGTACTAGAATGGAGTTTCTTTTATTTTATTAATGATACAGAAGGAAATTAACCTTTCTAATATGCATCGTTCATTAATGTATAAATCTCTGCGCACTCACTTATCAGCAAGATTTTTAAAAACACAAGTGAAGCCAATCCTTGCTGACCATGTTTAATTCAGGATTTGAATCTATTGTATGCCTGATATTATAATTGACAATAGAATTGTACAATTTTTTTATATCACAGGGAAGAGATATCTCATTTTTAATTACCTGTAATTATGTGGATATTAAATTTTTATATATGTAATTCGATAAATAAGCGCTGAATATATGTAATGATCCAGAAGGAAATTAATCTTTCCAATGTGCATTGAGATTTATGCTTTAATGAACAGCACAAGTTGGAAAGATTAATTTCTTTCTGTATTATATATATATTCAACAGTTATTTATAGAATTTTATTTATTAATACATTTTTTAAATGTTTAATTGTAATACTTTATTGTGGTGGTAATATCTCTGTACTTTGTTTTATCAATCTGTTGGCAATATGAATTTTTCTGATGTGACTGTTGTTAATCAAACTGTTTTACTACTACAATCAATAGTGTCTAAACTGTAAATAAGCATTCATGTCTATCATTTAATACTTTAATGATATAATTTCAAGTCAATGTTGAATTTTAATAATAATATGAATAGCATGTCTTCAGAATAGCCTTTCATCAATTTAGTTTTTCAGACTGCTCAAAAGCACATCCATTATTGTGATCATATAGTACATTTATCTCAATAGTGGTCATTCCCTTTTCTTTCACTACCATTCATTACCAAGCATTATAAACTTTTTTAAAGAATTGTCTCACAATATATCCAAAATAAGACAAGTTTAACCTGAACATAAGAATTGGTTCTTGTGATGAGGTGTGATGCACTGAGACTTCTCCTTAAATGAAGTCAGGAATCTCTCAGCAACTATGCCCAGAGAAACCTGTTAGCCACTTTATTTTCCTTTCCCTACTCTAGGTTTTCCCATATTTTGCTCCATCCCATTTCCACAACATAATCTTTATCAACTCTATGGCCTTTATATTTAAATCCCCTTATCTTTTCCCAAACCCAGCATAAAAACCAATAACCCACATTCTCTATAATCACTTTTTTATTATTTATTCTTCCATAACTTCATTATTTGTACTCTCCATTTTCAAGCATTTACATTCAATTAACAGATGCCTAATATTTTCTATTCATTCCTTACATAATTTACAGACTAAATCACCCATATTTTGCCATTTACATGTAAACAATAAACTACTTTTCTTACTATTATCATACATTAATTCACACCTAATGTTCTATTTACTTCTATGTATATTTAAACTCTTTTTACTCTCCATACTAGTTCTCCATTTCTCTAACTCCCTATTCTTTATTAATGGATCTATTATTTAACCCATTCCTTACCACTATAGCATAACAATCCTCCTAACACAATCATTAAACATCACATGATCACTATTTCTTATGCTAGCACATAACTGTTATTAAAACAGGCAAAACTATCCATACAGTAGTACCACTCAGTGCAAATCAGAGTAATCAATGGATGCCAGAAGGCTTATAGGTTCATGCTCTCAGATCCAAAGTTCCTCACTGACGAAGGCCACAAGCCAGAAACTAGTCTGGGGATATTGGATGAGTAGGCACTAGATGGGGATTTTATGCACAGGCCTTCTGGCATCCATTGATTATTCTCATTGGCACTGAGTGGCACTACTGTATGGAGAGTTTTGCCTGTTTTTTTCTAACACAATCATCCTACCTTTTATACAAATATACTGATATAAATTTGTTATCCAAATCTTTTGCATACCACATTACCTTTCTCACCCATCTTCAATTTGTCTTTAATACTTTAGCACCATCTATTGAAAGTTTGAAAAATTAGTGTTTGAGATGAGACTGCTCTTTTTTATACTGTAATAAATTGAAAAAAGAATCTAATGGTGGTTTGCAGTTAATTTCCTTTGCTCTCTATGAATATATATGTGTGTGCATGAAATTCAGAATAGATATATTTATGTACTTTCTATAGAAATATAAAAGAACATGAAAATTTTACATGGTGATTTGGGTTGAAAGATTTTAGTTCCTGTTTAGTTAAATTTCCAAAAAAATGAGAGATGCTTATCAAATTGTATTTTTATATTGGACTACTTCCATCATCTAATATGAGTATTGAATGTCTTTAGAAAAATTTAGCACATCAAACAGGTTAGTATATGCACAATGTTTCAAGAGGTATTATTCTTCCCTCTTTTACAGGTTTTGCTGGCCTGACCAGTGACAGTACTAGCATGGGATTCGAACCTGGACCCTTAGATTCTTGAGTATTGAATTTTTAAGATAATGCTCTAACCAACTGAGCCATCCTAGTTAGTTGGTTAGAGATTTACTGTAAAAATTCAATACTCAAGAATCTAAGGGTCCAGGTTCGAATCCCACACTAGTACTGTCACTGGTTAGGCAAGCAATACCTGAAGAAGAGAGGAGAATAATATCTCTTGAAATGTTGTGCATATACTAACATGTTTAATGTGCTATTACTAACAGTTGAATGTATTTTAAATATTTAAATAAAGTTCAATTTTTCTAAAGACATTCAATACTCATATTAGATGATGGAAATCTCCAATATAAAAATATAACTAGAACACCATCATCACAAACCTTCAGGAAAACACATGCTTATTAAATATATTGAATGTTGATCATATTAAACGTTATTTATAATAAAGTTTGTCATTTGAATGCTGGTAATTATTAAATACGTATTTGTTAGATCTCACAAATATACATTTAATTTTTTTTTATCTTTATTATTTCTCTCTTGATATAAAATATTTACACTTAGTTTTCAATTATATAAATATTAATATTTCCTGATATAGTTACTTTTTTAATATGATGTTGCTTATATGTATATATAATCATCAATAAAGCAAGTCATATATAGCATGACATTGCTTTTATATTTATAAATAATTTTATTGAAAAAACCATATGTAATAATGATACAATTGTAAATCAAAAATAATAGTTATCCATGTTAGTCAGGCAACCAAATGTTCTGATGTGGTTACTGGTGTTGTTAATCCAGCTTAATCAGGCTCCACGTGTTGTCAAATAAAAATCTGGAAGAGATTATTCTGTCCTTATGGCGAAATTCCTTTAGCTTGGAAATGAATGTGTCTTCAGGCTTGGGATGAGGAAAGGTAAACTTGTTGCGACATCTGGCCAACCAGATGGCATAAGTCAGAAAGGTTGAGAGTCTTGTGGTGACATAATCCCTGGACAGGAAGCAGCATTTAATATTTAAGATTTTGTTCAGGGAAATGTGGCAGTGGTAAGTAATGAAAGTTCTGATTTTGTCATATGCTGGGCAATCATTTATCATATGATCAAAGGTTTCACAGGTTCTATGGCAGTTGTGACACATAGGATCTATATTCTTGAGGAATCTCCTGTAGTGCAGGAACCAGTTTGTCTGGAGTGAATTCAGGTTGATTTTTACGAGAAAGTCCAGGAACCTTGGCTCCAGCTTGAGATGCTTGAAAAACCTGGTGACCACGTGATTGTTACCACTGAGGTAAGGAATGGTAGAGTTTTGTGTGGGAAATAGCAGGCCATGAGCATCCCAAATGGAGATTTTTTGTCTGAATACTAGGGAAGAGTGGCCATTGTGAGCGAAAAGGTAGTCAAGTATCTGATTTAGCCAGCTTATCTTTGAAGGTGGAGGTCTGTCAGATGGAATGACTGCTTTTATGAGCTTGTATTTACAAATATGTAAATATTTATATATTGCATATTATATTTAAATATTACATATATATATATGTTTTATATTTTGATACTATTATGCAAAAAGTATTGTTATCTGGGAATGAATATGTTATATTAAAATATTTTGAATAAATTTTCTTTCTGTTTTTTTCTTCCCTCTCTCTTGAATTTAGTCTTATTAAATAAGTCTATTATATATATTATGTAATAATAGAAGAATTAAACTTTTAGCTTTGCTCTCTGATTATTATATATATATTATTCAGTGTTATATAATTTAAAAATATATATTTTAAATATGCATAGCTTAACGTACATGAAATTTAAACAGGAAAAAAAAACATATTCGGAAGTTATATATAAACAACACTCATATGTCAAAAAATGCAAAGAAAAAAATGGACCTAAAATAAATCACTTACTCCTTGCACCTTCATAGTTTTAAGTATTTATTTACTGACATTGTTGGAAAATAAATAATTTTTTTTATAAAAGCCTGATTTAAATATGGCATAAATCATTTTGAAATTACAATTGAATATTTAGAGGGTAAAGGCAATACTTCATTTTTAACAACCTCATAATATTAATGAAAAGTTAGTTTAGTGAATGTAAATATTAAATACGCATGGCTTGATGTATATGAAATTTAAACAAAAGTAATAACACATTTATTGACATGAATAATGTAGGTCTATTTATATATAGCTTTTGTGTGTATTGTTACTTCCATTTAAATGTATGAGGTATGTGTGCGCTTCAAATTAAAAAAACTGATAGTATAGCAATAAGAGGTCCCCTTTCCATGACTCTATCTAATCAATGTAAAAGTTGAAGAGTTTTAGATAGTTTTTTTTTTTCAAGTAGCTAACTATATGTAGCCAATATAAGTAGCAATTCATTATTTGTTGGCAAATGAGTATCTAACTACTCTTATTTTAGCTAGATAATAAACAAAAATGAAAAACACTCAAACTCTTCTAAAAAACAGTAACTTGGTGAATGATGCCTTGTTGTTGTTGTTGTTTTTTTGTTGTTGTTTCATGGGGGGGGGACATATGATAATTATAATGAATATGTGTTTTAGAAAGATATAAAACAAGAATAAACTAGAAATGAAAAGTGGAAAATTAGCTCAGTGATAGAATAGTTCGCTGGATAGTAAACATTCCCCATATAATTTTTAACAAAGGAAAAATAAATACAGTTTAAGTAAACAAAAGATTTCAGTGAATAATATTGTCAAATTGCAGGGCTATGAGAACTATAAAAATGGCAATAACTTTTTATAATAATGATTATACTGGATATAGAAAAATGAATAATCTCTATTAATATAATATCATAAGAGATGCTTTTGATAAAGTGTTGCACACTAATAATACTACAAACTTTAGGATGTTGATAGAATTAATAAGGTATAAGCAGGTAAAATTATTTTATTTTTTTTTAGTTGTTGAAAAATGTTGATGAGCTGTTTCAGTGCGAAGAGATTTCTGCAGCACCATCTAGCCGGTGGTCAGACTTTTTTAGCACGGGAGTTTTTACTTTCCAGCCATCTGAATTAACATTTCAGTCTATTGCTAATTATGTGATGAATTTTAAAAGACAAGATGGTAAGAATAATTAGGTAATTGTGTTATCCCAAAATTGTGATTTTATGTATTTATATGCATCCACAGTCATATATTATATATATATCCACACCTATATACCCAAGCACACACAATTAATATGAGAGATTTAAATAATTTCACAATTGTATTGCAAAAATCTCATGGCATAATGTTTGACATTTCAAATGTATGCTTGGAGCAGCTTGTGGATTTCATCAGTGAGGAGCCTTGGATCTGAGAGCACTGCACCTACTGTATGGAGAGTTTTACCTGTTTTAACAGCTTGAGAAAGCATAGGAAGTGATGATCATGTGATGTTTAGTGGTTTAATACCAATCCTGCCTAATAAGATAGTGGTGGATATGATTATTAAAAAACCAAAGACTTGAAGATGTATAAATATTGAACCGAATTCTTACCTATATGACTATATAAATTAATGAGTTTGAACTGAAAATATTATGTTTTCATTTTTAGACTCATAGTTTTGTAGGTTAAGTATAGATAAAAGGTGGTTGTCATTGGGTTGCATTAGATCCTAAAATCTAGGTGCAGTGCTCTTAGATCCAAGGCTCCTCACTCATGAAAGCCACAAGCTAGAAACTAGTCTGCAGATATTGGATAAGTAGGCACTAAATAGGTATTTTAAGCACAATCTTTCTTGCATCTATTGATTACTATAGCTTGCACTGAGTGGCACTACTGTATGGAGAGTTTTTGCCTGTTTTAATAGCTTGAGCAAGCATAAGAAATGGTCATCGTGTGATGTATCTATTAATACACGATAAAGGAAACTGTTGCTATTAAAAAGATAATCTTCATCATTATCATCTAAAACAATTCATGACAGGATGAATCTTTTCCTAAATATAGTCCAGATTCTCTTATCCACAGATTCTTTTCTCAACATTATTCCAACAATATTTTTTACCTCAACCATTTACTTCATCATAACATTTTCTATTCTTATATAATCTTTTAGAATCCTATTTAAAATTTAGCATTCATTTATTGTCATTTCTTTTAATGATCTGTCCAGCTCAAGTCCATTTCAACTTCTAAATTTTTCCAATGAAGACACTGACACTTTTTTTTTGTTTTTTCACCCATCTCCTTATTACTCCTAATATATCTGCCCACACTTCATTGTGTGATCTGAAATCAATCGTTTATAAACACATAGGCATATTTCTTTATAATATTGCTTCAATAAAAATAAATGGATATTATTTTTTAGATATTTAATTATCTTTGACTCCAAATTATGACATTAAGAGTGGGGAGTTATGAATCATGGCAAAGAATCATCTCCAAATGTGTGGACAGAATAGAACAGAAAGAGCTGATAATTACGTTTTAAGTCAGCAGTTGTCAATTTTATGGCCCACTGCAAACATGAATTACCAGTTGCTGTGATTGTGTTACAATACAGTTTTGTCTATTACACTTAACTTTATCATCATTCTCAAGAACAAAATGTATTTCTGTCTTAAATATACAAAAGTCATTCAAGAAATAAAAATCAATCCTCATATAAGTCTTAACTTGTATAGTGTTTTTCAGTTTTGAGATCATGTGATGTTTTGGGTTTTATATGTCCTAAATAAAGGATAAATGTATCTACAGTTTCTATAATTTATTGTATCAGTATCAGATGTATATAACTTTGCAAACAAGGTTAAATTTAAAACATTAAGTTATTTTTAAATTTCTGACTTGTAGTCCAAAAAAAAAATTGATTGCTGAATAAAAAATATATTAGATCCAAAAGGATCACATAAGCAGAAACTAATCTGAAGATATGAATGGGATAGTATAGCAAATGTATTTAATAAGCATTGCTATTTAATATCTATAATTACTCAAACTCACAACAAAGGGTAATGCTATAGAGAATGAATAATAGAATAAAAGTTTTTAGACAATCTATTCACAAGGTACTGATAAACATGCTTCAGACATTCCAACATATTATTTCTAATTTTGTTTGTTTTATCTCTTAAGTATGAGAATGAAAAAAATATCATTAAATTTTAATTCTGGTGCTTTGACCTATGCCAACAAAGACATTTATCTACATAAAGAATCAAAGTTCATATTTGTCTTATGATTCCATTGCTTAAAAATAATATGAAAAAGTCGTAAATGTTGAACTTTTATTTTTATAGTTTTACATTATATTCAGAGTATAATATTCTATTCTCTAATTATTGTGAATGAGAGTATAAATTTAAGTATGTCTATTATTTTTTTGTGGAAAATAAGATATAAAATATATATAACGGACAAATTTATGTTTTTTACTATTTCAGAAACAGAAGAAACGATTATTAATTCTTTCTTTTATAACTGGAGTCAAGATGATAGCAAGAGGTTATCACAATTATATAATGTTGATGCAAATTGCAATCCAAAAATTATTAAAAGGTAAATTATAATATTTTTAAATTAGATACAAATAGTAAGGATATATGCTTGAATATTTTTGGTACAAATCTTAATTACAATCGGTTGAATTATTTAATTTTATATATTTTCTATTAATCATCAAAAAAAAAAAGCAAACTGCTAATATTCATTTCATTCTTTTTTGGTTTTAGGTTTTGTTTTTTATTTTTGTTTTAATAGTTTAGTAATTGCTTTTTTAAAAAAAAATTCTCTCTTTTTCCTCTTTCTTTCTATATTTTTAATGCTAGATATTTTTTAACATCTATTATTATATTATTTTGTTTTTACAGACTAAAAATATGTTCACTTTATTTAGTTTCTACAGTTTATTATATAGAAAATAAACTAATATATAGATTGAAAATCTTAATTCAGAGGGTGGTCTGACGGTTGTGCCTATGGGTGGTTATTATATGGCAGGGTTGATAAGGATGCGCAGATAAAAACCAAAAAAAGCCTAAAAATGTCTTCCTCAATGTATCAAAAGTGGATAAGAATCAGTACCTACCTTACATGAAAGTAATATAGTGGAGAAAAATGGTGCTATCAATGTAAGCATGAAGATTAAGACAGTTGATACTTCTAGTCAATTGATGAGTGAAGATTATTCACAAAATACAAGCATAGTGTGTGTGAGAGAGAGAGATTGTAATTTGAGTTTCTCTACTGGTGAGTGCTTGTGATATGATGGAGTTAATGAGGTTGCGCTAATAAAAATCAAACTTAATTTGTTCTATGAAGAATGCTTTTTAATATATATATGTGTGTGTGAATAAATGCATCTTAATTATAGAGAGAGCTTGATTATTTATTATGTAGTTTTAAATTTGATATATTATAATAAATTTCACTTGAGATGTGATAATAATGACAAACTTTCAATGATGAGGATTATTTAATCAAAATATCTTATTGTCTAGAATCTACTTTTGGAAGAGAACTTAACACACACGAGCAGGCGCGGTCTGTTTTAGAATTTCTGCCAGAAAAAATTAAATGGTAAAGCTTAAAAAAATAAAAAAATAGTTTTTTCCCCATAAATGTTAGACTTCCTATTGTTGGTGAGATATTTTCCATTTTGTATAAATTACTACATTTGTTTTTATCACAATGATCTTCCATCTTTCTCATCTTTATTCATTTTTTATAATTATTGTAAGAATATTTTTAAATATCCTTTATTACTAATTTGCTGCTTAAACTAGGCAAATATTATATATTTAGTCTATCTCCATCTTCTCTGCTTAATTTCGATTTCCAAATGTTCCATTTATACAATCCTTTACTTCTCTTGACGATTTGATATTGACACTCGTGTTTATCTCTTGAGCTTCGTGTCTTTTTGCTACATTCACTTACCTACAATTGTTGCATTGTTTCTTTTTTATTATAATACTAGAATATGTTTCTCTTTGTGAAGATTTAATATATTTTTCTTCTACTAACTCAATACTTGTATTTCATTCGTCAATTTTCCATGCAATACATTTTATATTATCTTTATCATTACTAACATTACTAAATCATCTTCAAATTGAAGAGTATTAAAACAAGTATTATACTTCACCAATTTTTTATATTACACAGTTTTTCGATTCATATTTTCAGATTATTGGATGTTTTAAATGCTTCTGATAATTATCTTTTTTTTTTCTATTAAATTTAGCATATTTACAGGAGTTTAATAATTATAATTAGTTTTATTTTTTAAATAAAAAAAAACAACACTTAAATTGGCTGCTAAACGTTCACAGATTGAGTTATCAGTTTAAACTTGTGTCGCTTGATATAGCCAAGATATACAGTTCTATCTCATGTCAAAATATATAGATATAATCTGAAGTTTTAATAAATTCAGTTTTTAATCAGAGTAAGACTCATTATTGATGCTCTAAGTGGGATTGATAGTTGCATTACTGTGCTAATAACAAATTCTACAGGATGGAGCATGGCTGGCCTAGAATAATGTTAAATATAAGAAAACAATTATCCTCAAATATATTTCTATAGCAAATAATTCATTTTATATTCACTATATAGATGATGTACTGATTTGTTCATCAGATGATAATCTTAATAAGATACAGAATGATTTAATACAGAGCTAATTTTTAGTATGGACTATAAAACAAAAATATCTGTGAAGCAATTCACCTCCAGTCACACACTCCCATTTCACACAAGATAGTTGGCTTTAAATGCTTCCTTTATAGAAATCAAATGTTATGCAAGTATAAAGTGGATCAAAAAAATTACCCACACTCCAGAGTAAGACAACACAAGCGGATAAGGCTTCCCTTCATGTCTGTTTTATTGCAGTGGTTAAAAAATCTATGTGCTGATGTATTTAATATCTGCTTTAGAGCCTTTCAAAATTTGGATAAGCTTTTGAACAATGTGAAGGACAGTTAGTCTCTGGACCAGGCTTTCTAGATGTTTACAAAATTAGCTTTAATAAGCCTAATCGCAAGATAATCTATTATGGATAGTCATGCGCTAACAGCACCACTAGGTTGATGCAGCAAAGAACAATCCTATGTGAAGTCAGTGTTTCTGAAGCATGAAGTGGAATCTGGTCATGCTTTTGATTTATGAAATATTAAAATAGTGTATGCAGAGCAACAACAATTGGAAAAGAAAAATTTAAAGAGGCATGGTTTATTGCTAATAACACCCACATGACAAACGAAATAGACTCTCGTATAGTGTTGTCACAAAAGTGGAATATGTAAATTACAAACTTACATATTAACCACCAAATATTAATGTTACATTTTCTCCTAATAATATCAGTCTAGTCGATAAGTTTGAGTGCTATGATTATAACCTCCCAGGTTGAAAGCATTGATCAGTGAGTTATTAGTTGAATTGTGAAATAAATTTTAATCTTTTCTTGGGAAGCAAATTAATGCTACTTACAGAATATTATAGCTTAAATTAATTATCATATTATTAGGAGAGTCTTTTGAGTTACCAAAACTAATATTTGATTATTGTCTCTTCTTTTTCTTCTTTTATTTTTATTTTATTTTACATACTTATTTATTATTCTCTCTTTTTTTTTCGTCTTCCACTTCTATTTGCCTTTCTCCTTTTTCTTCTTTTACTTTTTATTTTTAAGTCTATTCTTTCCCACTTTTTTTATTATTATTTTGTTCCTGACTACTGTTGCCATTTTAATTGTTTATATTACTCAAAATATTAAATTACCTATGTATACAATACTAATCTGTAAGCGGTCTATTGGCTGTTAAATTAAATTAATAATTATCATTATTATAATTATGCACAGCTGCTTTGTCTAAATTAAATGGGTAACAGTATTCTTTTGGTTTTGGTTATAAGAACTTTAAACAATCTTATTTTATTATTTGATATAATTAAAACATTTGGATTAATAATATATATATATTAAAAAAAAAATAAATAAATAAAGAAGAGAATTGTTTATTATTTAAAAGTTTTCATAAAAAGGTAAGCTTTATATAGAAAAGTGAGTAATAAAACAGTTAATGATAGTATTCATTATACTTATTTATTTATTAATTTTTGTAGGTATAAAAGCAATATAAGAATATTTCGATGTTCCGATGCTTGGACATACTGGATGCAAGAAGAAGAAAAACCTATATCAGAAAATGGTGGAACTATTATTGTTTCTTTGCCTGCATATTCTTATCAAACCTATTTATTAAAATGGTTTGTTGCTCTATTTGAAAATGAATATGTATATAAATGGATTTCTAGTTATGATAGTGAAAATTCTTATGAAAGTATTTCTGATAGATAATAAAAATGCACATATCATATAAAACAAATACTAGTGTGTCTTATGATTCAAAATATTGAGATAATTGGGTAAATTTTTTGTTGCTGACATAAAAAAGCCTCATTACTGTAGTGAGATTATAATTAAGCAAATGGATTATGAAATGGCTGATGCAGAATGCATAGAATTTCTAAGGAACGAATGTTGGACACTTATGCAGTTTCAGTGTTTAACAGATCATTTTAATAATAATTGTTTTACCCAGTGATTAAGGTTATGAAATTGTAAAATTCAAATTACGAATACAAATAAATTGTAACAATACATATTGATTTTTTTTTTGAACAAACATTTTAAATGAAATAAAAAGACTTTTAAAGTCGATTTCGTTTATTTTAAAAATCATATTATTGACATTCACAAACTTAAATGTAATAAACTCTTGTTCTAAAAATGTAAATTACAATATTAAGTTCACGTTATAATCTTAAGACTATGCGTCTAAAATGCGACAGTAGAGACAAGATTAACGACTTTAAAAGACAAGAGTCGTTAATCTTGTATTTAGATTTGTAGAGGTCCCTACTGTCGCATTTTAGGCGCATAGTCTTAATATATATTACTTATGTAATGAGTATGCGCTTTATAAATTATTAATTACAATATTAAGTTCAGTAATGACAAAATTTATTTTAGAAGTATCTGTACAAATTAGTCAAAAGTTAGATGGCAAACTTCAGACCAAAAGGTTCCAAGATTGATTCCTGACTGAATTTTAAAAATTTTTCGCTTGGTCAATTAAATGGTATTGTTGTCAAGCTACAACTTGCATGTTCAAATATCACATGACTTTCAAGCCAGCAGGAAATCAAATTATATTACTATTACTACTACTACCACCTCAGAATGACTCAGTTATAATGTTGACATTCCAAATTTTTGACTATGACTGACAGTGACAACATGGATGCTACATTTTATAAAAGAAAATATATAAAATTCATTGCCTTTGATAATGTATTAAGCAGTGTAAATTTTAACTTGAAATGACACATGACATTTGATAATATGGGAGATCAATAGATTTATGAGCATTTAAGATATTCAATGACAATTCAAGCAATCAAGAAAATTTACCTAATCATGAAACATTTTCTTGGACTTGTTATCATGTAAGATACAAAGCTCAGTAGTGATTTATTCAACACAGAAAGATTGGTTGACTTAGAGTGTAACAAAGTATTAAGAGATCACTCATAATATAAAAGATAGATATTAATAAATACATATAAAATATTAATTGAGTAGCCAAAGTGTATGTAATTTCTAACAGATTGAATAGGAGTGAAAGAATATAAGTCCAGCAACTTGGTAGTATTAAAATATTTGTAATATATGGATCATTATGATCAAAAATTGAAATAAAGGAAGTTCATTACACTCTGTTTTTCATAAAGATTATAAAAAAATGTTAACCAAAATATATATAATGGCTATATAATATATATATAAAATAACTTAATATATCCAGCACACAGTTTTAAAAAGGAGTTAGTTTGTTTTATTTCTATATAATATATATACATTAATAATTATACATAAAAAACCTTTTTCAGAACATGATTTTATGACCTCATCAAACATGCTTTATACAACTTTATATATACTATAATAAGGCAGTATATATAAAGTTTATAGGAAGCGTGTTTTTATTTATTTTGTGTATTGTTATGTTATATAGTTTATTTGTTTCAATTTTTAATGAATTTCTAATAATCTAAATTGCTGTAACATAATTTTATTTTGTTATTGTCATTTTTACTTCTATTATAAAACTGTAGATAGCGCTGTATATGTAATAATAGGTTAATATTTAAAACAGATGTTCAACATTTGATAAGGGCATAAATTGATGTACGAAAAAAGGTTTTTTTATATATATAATTATTAATATATACATACATTATATATTTTTTAATAAAGTTTTTATTTTATTTGCCATAATAATTTTCACATATTTAAAAGATTGTGTATAATTTAAAATGCGATTTAGTTTAAATTATAAATCAATTTTATATTTTATTTTGCTTAGATCGCATATATATATAGCTATATTCCATGTATCACTGTCATATATATATTCTACCCTATAAATATATATATTGACTAACTAAACCGAATGATGAATCCATTTCTAACCTAATTTAACTTAGTGGAAATAATTCATTTTTAACCTAATAAATAAATAACTATTACTTTGAGACTCTGATCAAACGAATATAGATTTATATATGAAAATGTGGACTATGCTCAGTGGTCGGTTAGTTCTAAAAAAAAATCAGCTGCATAGATATGCAATTAAGATAAAGAAAGAAATTAAAATCATAAAATAAATTATCATCAGTAAAATAAATAATTTATGGAAGAGAGAGAAAACTGCAGTCATTCCCTAAATAATAATTTAAAATAAAAACCACACTCTCCCTTTATCAAAACACATTCTCTGAGCTATAAGTATTTGCACCTTTAAATAATAACGATATCTTTTCATGTTTTTGTTAATGCTTTTAAAAATATATATGTACATAAATTATTTGTTAATATGATCTGAAATAGACTTTACTCCTACAGATTAAAGTAAAATATCATTCTTATGGTATTATTGAAATTCAAGCTCTTTTATGCCACAACATAACTATAATAGTAACATTAATTAATAACTTCTAATATAAGAAATAATGATAATGATACTAATCTCAGGGTTCCTTTGTTTACTTTAGGAAAATACTCTACAGTACTATGATGTCATACATGGCTGACATTCTGGTAGGCTATAAGAAACATTCACTTCACTTAAAAGCTAATGTGTCCTCACATATCATAACAACTAATATAACTATTCAAAGCGTGATAAATATGATCAGTAATGAAATAAATAATTACGTAAAATTTTGAATAATACAGCCTTTTCATCCAGGATCTCAGCCAGAATAATAGAAAGACAAGGGTACTATTTGTATCTTTCCATCATCCATGACAACACAATAAAATAAATTAAATTAATTAATTCAACAATTTAACTAAATTATAACTGGAATAATGTGCAGTCAGAGTTAATAACTTAGAAATAAATTCATTTTACTATTAAATAATGCTTAATCTGAAGCCTGCAATTCCCATAAAATAACTATCATCAAAATGAAATGTTCAGATCTACATAAATTGTTTACCTGGTATTTTAAGATTTCTAAAGTTTGAAATAATTTAGGACTCAAGGAAAATGTTTTGCCAATATTTTGCAAACACACTTATACTTGGCATACAAAAAATAAATAAATTGACAACGAATATTGAATAAGACTACAATTTATTATCAACACAGAATGAAACAAAATACACAAATTTATTAAATAATATAACATTGATACTACAAATACATTAATACATTAAGCTGTCCTTTACCAGGGTATAAATTAAAATAATAAATTCCTATATGTTCGGGATACAGCTATTACATTGGAGTAACTAGCTGAAATGTGCAGCTGATTTACCATTACACTGATTTATAATTTTAGTAAACTTTCTATAAAATTTCTTACCTTGAATTATTGACTAACTATTTTTTTTATTACTATTACGATATGAAATACAGAAAAGTAATTACATATTATTTGTGTAACCTAATAAACTGGGTTCAAATACAATTTTTTTAAAATATTAAATCTATTACTAATAAGTTAACTAAGTTACAGTTCATAATTAAACAAATTATGACTAAGTATGGGTCATTTATCATGTTTAACCTAATGTCCACATAAATTATACTAAATATTTTAATTATGAATGACTTAATTCAAATGAAGAATATTTCTTAACTATTGATAACACTAAAACATGTTCGAATATTTCTTTAATAAATAAGCATTTTAAAATATGCAATTTTAAATTAATTTTCTTCATTGGTTTGCTTGTGAGCTACCAGAAAGTCTCAGTAGCACAATACAGATATTGATCTCAATTACTAAGGCACTACTGATAATAAAGTGCACCTCGAGGAACTAACACCTCAAATCCAACATTTATCCTTGCCATAACTTTTAAACAGAGCACGATAATCTATACCTCCTATGGTGGAAAGATATATTTAACTTCACATGAGGAATATAAAAATGCCAAGTAATGTCTGCAGAGTAAAATACTACACTAAAGCATTTGGTGGTTTCCAGCCTATCTCTCAGGCATAAAAATGTAGGTGTGGATTCTGTCTCACCATCTAAAGAAAAGAACACACACCAAAGATAATCCTTTCTTGGGATTAAAACACATTAACTATACTAAATATTATATGTATTCTGGATCATACTCTTTATGGGAATCGGTCACATTGACTATAAAACATATAACACTATATCAAAACTAATCACCTCATGGAAAATAAAATACTTTGGGGAAAGCATCTCCATTCCACAAAACAAAATACATTATAAATATTAAAATATGCTGATATTAAACATATACTAACTCTACACTTAAACAAGATAGCGAAACACACTAATAATAATAAACCTATATTAAAATGTATACGTCAATCAATATCTGAAACCAATGAATTAAAATACACATGTCTTAGACAAGTGACTGTATATAATATACAGAAAAGTATAATAAATGTAATGCTAATCAAGGAACATTTGACAGCAATGTATAGCATAACAGCTTAAACTAAAATAAAGTGGATATACTAAGAAAGAATAACTTAATAATATAATTAACTAATACAATATAAATTCTATGGCAACTTTAAATAAGAAATATATTGTTATAGCATTTTTTTAAATAGTTATTTCTGATAAATTTAAAGTACTGTTTTACCCGTTAAAAAAAATATATATAAAACATTTTTCTTTAAATACCTAGTATGCAAAGTTCATATCTCCAGTTGCATGTAATAAATCATATATTTCATAGGTATCACTTCATATCAAATACAAACTTAACCCAAAGTAATGATAGTAAGACCTATACTTGTCATTACAAGATCCTTAAAATATTATGTAATAAATATAAACTTTAACATACATTAATATTATAAACAAAATAAAATTTTACAATTATTTTTTTCCCTTTTTTAAAAAAAAAAACATTAAATAAACAGATAAATATTATCTCAATAGCAGAACTGTTTTTCTGCTGCGCTGTTTATCCAAGTAAAGAGTTTCCATTCAGTCACAGTCTACTAAGCACTGAAAGTAATAAACACTTTTTTTTTCTTAATGAAATTTTTTTTTTCTTTGGCAATTATAATAAGAAAAATGTAAAAAAAATGTAGTAGAACTGAAGCTTAATTCCCAATTTGATTTTAATGATATAGATTTGGATCCAGAAAAAAATGAATATTATAACATCAATGATAAGCATACACATTATTTGAAGACTATATGTATAGTTAGTTAGCTAGAATATTGAAGAAAATGCAAACAATTTCCTAGTTGTTAGTATTATAATAACTGCAGTTTAATTAGAGAATGAATGAAGCTACAAGAATTCCATTATGCACACAATATAAAATATAATTTAAATTTATTCTCAGGTCACTAATGATATTAAGTTGTCTTTTATAATTTTAGCACTTTACTTTCATATAGCTTTTTTTTTTCAAAGAATGCATGTATATTTAATTTTTACATTTATTTCAAATAAGTCATTTTTTTTAGAACACGTATATAATTTATTATTATTATTTTCAAAATCTTTTCTCCTGGACAATTATCAGTGAACCAAACATATTCCAATGTACAAAGCACCTTCATTATTTACAAAAGCAGACAATCTTTTTTTTTTAAAAAAAATGCAGGAAAATGTTTCAAGTTTTTTCTAATATTCTTTTTATTTATTTTTCTTTTATTCCAGAAAAATATTAACTAATAAGAATAAGTTATTAAATAATTAGCTTTAACTTGGAAAATATTTGTTTTCCTTACTTCAGATAAAACAACAATTTTATTTATAATTTTATTTAATTCCTCCATTTTAGTTTTGTTTAAAAAAATCCAACTTTCAAGATGCAATAATTAATGTAGAAAGTTTTAAAATGGTAGAGGCAACAAAGATAACAGAATGTCTTACCAAATTTTCATCCAAGCATTGTAGATGAAATTTCAACTACAATAATAATTTATTTTTACAAAAACAAGAAAATAATAAAGCTATAAAATTTAATACTGTTAAGATGAGCAAGGGAAGCAGATGAAAAAAAAAATGAACTGAGTATTGATTGGTCATTCCTTTAACCCCAGTGACCTCTACCAAAAAAATCATTTGATTAGAACATAAACAACAACAAAAAAATTGTATAACTTATTAGAATCACGTGGTTTTCAATATTATTTAAAATGTATTAAAAAATAGTTTAATAAATGAAAATAATAAATACATTCAAATCAACCATAATTATTTGTGACTACAATTACACTTAAAATGATTTTCTTCCAAATAAATTCATCAGAAGTTTTTTTCTTTTTTAAAACAATACTATCTTAATGATTACTTAATTGATATTTATGGTTTTTTTCTTTATATAACCATTTTAGAACTAAATACAGTTTATTACATTTTTTTAAGATTATATTAATTTGCTATTATACCAATATTTTATTTAGATTGGTCTGTCATTTTAAAAATGTGACATTGCATTGGAAACATATTGATTAATCATACAAACCATATCTAGGTAAAGTGGATAGCACACTTTATTAACCAAATATTACTTTTATTTTTTTAAAGAATAACATCAATTTCATGCATAACTAGTGTTAAATGAAACCGAGTGCCTAAAGCACTGGGTCACAATTCTCCCACAGTTACAAATAAATAAAAAATAAAATAAGATATGAATTCTTAACATTTCATATAGTATTTCTAAATCAATATTTTAATCCTCTCATAAATTAACAAATACAAATTATAGGCTTCAGGCATTATATGTACATCTCCTAGGTTCAAACATTCTCTCTTTTATTCCTCTTTTACTATAATAATTCTTAATAAAAAATTTCTCAAATTCCTTTTGGTTATCACATTTAAACTTCATTTTTGCTTTCTTTACATTCTGGTATTTGTTAAGCTTTTCTCTAATAATTCATCTCATTGTCTTGAGCCTAACTTTAGCTATCCCACTGTCTCTTTCTTTATCAACCACTTTCCAACAAACACCTGCATTAATTAACTCTCTACTTGTTCTTTTAAGCTTGACCTTAGCTTTACCTCTACCTCTTTCCTTATTAACTCCTTTAAGAAAATTTATATTACTTTTCTTTTTACTTTTAACTTTAAGCTTCATTTTAGCTTTTCCAGAATTCCTTACCAAATCAATACCTTATAAGATTACTCATTGAATTTCTCTTTTCACTATTCATTTTAAATTTTACTCCAGTCTTACTTATTTTTTTGTCCTTAATCCCTATATCACTAAGACAATACACCTTAATGTTTTTTCACATCCAAACTTCAATTTTATCTTTGCTTTACTATTATTTCTATTTTGATCAGTTCCTCTTTTCATGAACCTTAGATTAGAGACCAAATTATAACTATCTTTGAATACTAGCTTTGTGTAAAAATTAATTTTTGGACTCATATCTAAATATTGAAGAGTACATCCTAAACCTATATTCCTTAATCTGTTTTTAAATTTGTTACTTGTAATATCCATAACTTTTAATAATTCATTTTCTAAAATTTCTGTATATTTTACATCTACAGAAATCAATTTTACCTTAAGATATTCCTTACTTCCTACATCTTCATTAAAGTCTTTCTCAATATCTGTTATGTTTTCTACAATTACATCTTCAGACATGTTTTCATCTATATTATCAATTTTTATATTTATTCATTGATTATTGTCTAACTCCTCTTCAGAATCTTGATACTTTAAAATCATCTCTAACTGTTTCTGTGATCTCTTTCATGATTTCCTAATCTTCTCTACTGTTTCCATTCGATATAATGCTAATTCTTGATTACACTTCTGTATCTCCACTATCGTTACTTCCTTTCTTTTATTCACTTTTGAGAATCTACTTTCATTGCTCTTAATTCTTGCAACTTAATTTGAAAATCTAATTTCATTTCTTTTTGAGCATCCATACTCACTTCTTTTAACTGGCTTTCTAGTGATTCTTGAGAATTAATTTTAACTTCTACATCTTGAATACTTTCATCTGCTTTTCTACAATTCATCTTTACCTTTCCTACTTTCAGAATACTATCATTTAATTTTTAAGAATCTAATTTCATCTCAACACAATTCTGATCTTTCTTCTGCATCTCCTCATTCTCATCTACATCTTTGTTAGTCAATTTAATGGGTTCTTTATATTCTTCCAAATTTTTACAGACTACTTCAAGATCTTCACTACATATTTCAACAGACTTTTTTGATTCTTTTGGGTCTTCATCAACTAGTTCAACATCCTTCTTAATTAATTCAATACTTTGCAACTTTTCCTCATCTGCTAAATCAATCAATGGTTTATTTTCTTTCATATTTATTATTAACTCAACAGATGATATATTTATTCTAAATTCTTTCATAATTAATTCAACAGACTCTTCTTGAAATTCTACTTTTTTATAAATCAATTCACTATCTGCAATATTTTTTCCAATAGATAACTGGGTTTCTTTAGGTACTAAAGCAATGGACTGTTTATTTTCTATCTCAACCTCTATGATTAATTCAACAGGCTTATTATCTATTTCTTTCTTTTCCACATTATTTCCAATTAATTTAGTAGGCCTTTTATATTCTTTTATTTCCTGCACTTGATTTTGATAAATCTCTCTTATCTCCTGCATTTGACTCTTTAATTCATAACTTAAATTTTGTATCTGACTTCTAATTTACTATCTGAATTTTTCATCTGACTTAATTTATTTTATTTCTTGTACCTAATTACCTAGCTTATTATCTAGTTTTTTTTACTTGAGTGCATAAATTTTGAAATATTATAGATAACTGATTTTTCTCATCCCCAAGTATATATTTCTTTATTGTGGCTTTTCCAGGTTAACTATACCCAAATCTATGTTCTCATTTAATTCTATATTGTAACAGTCAGATTCATCTATCTTGCTAACACACTGCAGCATTCAAACTCCAAACATGAAACTGAACACTCTAGGAGGGGTTGCCTTCTAGATATCCTAGGTCCGAATCTAAAGTCTAAATTCCACAGCACCACTTATGTGATAATGCATCTGTTGCTACTAATAATACAACCTTTTAACCAGTGCCAGTGATCAGGAAGAAACTAAGAGACTCTATACTACCCTATAAGCTTGGGTTTGCTAACTAAACATCTATGGATGGTACAAAAGAGATGTATAAAAGCTATAGACCGAGACAGTGATATAGATCAAGAAAATAAAGAATCAAAATTTAGTAAATTTAAAAGATTTATTACACTCTCAAAATATATATAATACGCACACTGTCTGCATATGTTAAACAGTGACATTCACTAAGATTGTGTTTTAAAACAATATTAATGAAAATTTACATTTATAGGTTGTTAATGCATTCTCTATACCTTGGGCTAATACAATAACATTACGATAATGTACCTAAGAAAGTTTACGAAGATATGCGAGGTGTTTTAAGTAAATATCAGAAATAATTGAATAAAAGGTTTGACGACAGTAAAGTTTAATATAACATTTCTTGAATTTGAGAATAGAATGGATTGATGCTCATTAAGTTATTAGATGGGGACGTGATTAAGGTATGCATATTCATAATTATAATTAAACTATATTGGGAGGTTAGTGGTGCTAGTGAGGAATTTCTGTAAAGGATGGAGGGTGTGGTACATTTAAACCACTGGAACTTTGCAAATAAAAAATTAAATAATAAACAAGTGAAATAAAATACAGGAAGGCATCTTGCCCTAAATCCATAGGAAGTAATGTCACATGGCAGACCAAGTCTGGACTCATCCAAATACTTAGCAACTGGGTGACAACTGCATAGAATTCCCAGGTGTGACAATTCGAGTACACACTCTGTTTGGGAACCACAGAAAGTGAAGGGAAAACGGTCTTAGCCATTTAAAGCCCTTAGGAGGAGCAAAGCGGTCTCAAACACCCAATATAACTACTAGTAACACTCAAATAAAGTATATAAAATATTTTAAAAAGGATTCATCTAGTTGATAAAGCACCTAATCAATTCCCCAAATATTTATTTTAAGAAAGAAAGTCCACACATTTTCGCCCTCAAAATTATACGCTTTGGAAATTAAGCCAAACAATTATTTAAAATGGGAGTATGCATGATTGTGGGGTAAGTTAATTACACAATCATGCATTTGTTAAATATTTACTCATTGACCTCACACATATTCTCATATTCTGTTAAAAACAATAAACATGTGGATTTTAACTGTAAAATTATTAAATACTTGAATAATCATAAGATAGCCCTCAAACGAGCAATTCAATGAGATAATAAAATGGGACAAAATTTATAATGTAAAACACGTTAATGGTGGCATATTAATTTAAATAAAAAAAGGAAATAATTTGCTCAGTCGATGGCTATGCTGGCACATTATCATAATAAAAGAAAAACAGATTAAAATACAAAATATTAACCCAAGTATAGAGATAGAACACTCTAATTAAATTACAACATTTAAAGAATTATAAAACAGAATTATAAGGTAAAGCAAAATAGAAACAACTGAATTAGCTATAGCTTAGTAATAGGAATATACGATCACAAGAGCTCTTGGGTTAATTTTGGGTTACCTCGTCAGAAGTAGGGATTTGAAGGTAGTTTCAGGTGGAGATTCTTTCCAGCTTGATTGTAGCAGCACTCATATGAATTTGGCAGCAAACTCTGGTTAACAGTTCACATTTTAGCAGTGGTGGCAGTCTTTAGGGCTTTTTATGCGAAGGCCTCGGATGGTATGGTGCAGCGGTCAGCCATTTCCAAAAAGAAAATAGCCCTCTTGCCACTCTACTTGGTCATTTTGAGATTGCAGTTTAAACTCTCAGCAAATTTAAATTCTTCCAGAGAATACTTTAGACTTAATGTTTTAATAATTTAAAGTCCATTAGAAGACAAAAACTCGACTTCAAACACTAAAATCTGGAGGCTACTTGTTCACTTCAAAGCAAACTGTCAGAACAGCAATAGAATAAAATCAGAATATCAATTAATAGAATCAAAATGCTGAAATGCCAAACAAAAGAAAACTTCTATATATATCCAAGCTGTACAATAGAACTGCCCTGGAGTGCATAAAAATACCAAAATTTACTATCTTATCAAGCTGCAATCAAATCCATCTGAATGTCCAAAGGAATTCAACAAAATTTTAATTAATTTTCTATTGTTAACTATCCTGTAGACATTCGGATTAAAATTTTGATTTCATAAAAAAGACTTTTGCTAATTAAAAACTACCTTAAGTGGACATCTGCTGTATTTCTAGATAAGCTACTACAACAGTAATTAACTATTGTTTCTTACCAACCCTCATTTATTTTAAACAGAAAATATGTGGCATGATTTTAAAGTCTAAAAACAAAATTATTTTACTTTTAATTTTCAATGTTTAAATCTACTTATGGGACGAATATAATTTTATTTTGAACTAAAACAAATATTACGAATGTAATATCTTTTATAAATAGATTTAAACAGAAAAAATTTTAAACAACAAACTATTATTTTACCTTAAGTTTTGAAAATAAATATATCACAGTGTGTGTGCAATTACGACCTGATATAATCGACTTTTTACACAAATATCTTTTATGTGTACATACACATAATTGACACTATTTATTTATACTGAGAATTAGAAACACAAATATATATAAGATGAGTGTTATACTCGTGGTTTAAAATTGGGTGGGATTTTCAGCATATAAGTGCAATGCAGACACACTACAATATACTGGGATTTAAACTAAGGTATGAGGGTAGAAAAGAGGTGAGAAATGGTGAAACAAAGATCTGCAAAGCAAATCTTACTGTTTCAATATTGAGATAGGGAGTTTGCATATCAGGTGATTGTAACTCTCAGGATCCTCCAAAATCCTCATAAATATTATAATCATCCATATTATTACTAAACATTAAAAATTCTAAACTTTTCTTAGTATTTAACAGTACTGAAATATTAGTAAGAAAGTATTAATAAGACATCCTGTCTCTATGCCTCTTCTACTCAAAACAATCTATATCATAAAATTATGCTCTGACATTAAATATCCTTAAATTTTAAACTTTAACTACTGAAATATGTTTTTTTTCTATATGCTTCTTGGTCCATAGAAATCTCATTAAATGATACTTATCACAGCATGAGTGCCAATCATGAAAAACAGATCATAATAAATGATAAAATCATTAAAATGTTTTACAGAATTGCTTACAGACTGCAACATCATAAACAACATTTTTTTTGTCAGAGTGGCAAAAGATCAGAACATATAATAGATATTCATATAATATCTTATGGCTAAAAAAAACAATTTATTATTAGCAAACATTTTTAATTAATGAATAATTAATCTCTATTCAAATGCAAACAATATTAAGATTGACTCCAATCGAAGTCTATTAAATTTGTCGGGGGAGCTATAGCTATCGATGGCCCCTATAGTTGGGTGCCATTTTCTAACCTAAAAATATATATTGTAACCAGACCACTGTATAACCCCTTTATTACCTTGGTTGTAACAATTTCCTGATGAGTATATTGTAGGAAGAAACCATTGATTGGCTTTTCCCAATACAGATGTCACCCCCACCTACAACAATATTGCCTGCTCATCAGAGACTGTTGCACCATAGAGACTGCAAACACCTAGAAATTTCTGTGTTTGGTTTCCCAAACAGCACTACTAGAGTTCCATATCACTACAACCTGACTTACCTAGGTCTAGTTATGCCAGACATAGCTCAGGAGGCATGAAATTCTTGTGAACAAGTGCGATGAATGACAAGTGATGCAACATGAACAACTGGATTAGTTTTATATAACAATAAATTTATTTAACAATATTTATTTCCATAACAATGTTTGGATTCATCAGTTTTCCACAGTTATTTTAGTTATATCAATATTTGGATAATAACTCAACAAAAATTTATTACTAGTTCATGTTTGACACAGTTCATCTTTGAGATTCTATTTTCCTGTATGTGCATATATACTCCTAGGTTAGATGGATCACTTATTCATCATTGATGATATATTTATCTGGGATATCCATTAATCCTTGTTATAATTCTCATATAGAATATTATTCTGATACTAGTACAGATGTATTTTACTTATAATCATTTATAATTCCTTCAGGTATAGATGTATATTATATGTCAGCATTTGTAATTCTTCCAGGTATAAACATATTTTGTATATCAGCATTTATAATTCATCCAGATATAAACACATTTTATATATGAGCATTTGCAATTTATTCAAGTATAGATGTACTTGTTATATAAACAGTTATAATTCATTCAGATATAAACATATTTTATTTATGAGCATTTACAATTTATTTAGTTATAGCTATATATAATATCTCAACATTTCTAATTCTTCCAGGTATAAACATATTTCGTAGCTCAGCAATATAAACAGTTATAATTCATTCAGATATAGATGTATATTATAAGCAAGCCTTTAATATTTATTCAGGTATAGATGTATATGGTATATAAGCAGTTATAATTCATTTTATATATATATATATTTTAATTCAGATGTATATGTATAAAAAAGATAATCATTTATGATTTACCTTATTAAAAATGCATTTTGTTTATAGACATTTAAGGCGTTTAAGTATTTATGATTTATCCCCAATAAAATGTATTTTACATAAAATATAATCATTTATGATTTATTTTAAAAGAGACGTTTTTTTTTAATTTTATTTTAATTCAGATATATAAGTAATTAATATTTCATAAATTTGTTACCTTCATTTTCATCCGGTGTGTTCATCCACTTCAAGTTACTATGGTATTTCAAAAAGAGATTGGTTTATTTAAACTGAATGGCATTATTTACTTTCCATGGTATTCACCCAGGCTGGCTTGGAGCTTAATGACCATGGACAGAGAGAAAGCTATTACAGATTAGCCTATCATCCTTATGATTTCCTTATTAATACTTTCCTTTTTAACATCCAATACTATAGGGCTCACACTTAGTAAAAAAGATTTATCAGCTGGGATCAGCAATGTGGCTGTAAATATTATATTCCAAAGGTGACTCTGCACTAAAATCAGTTGGCAACTAAACAGCTAAGCACTCTTAGATAAAACTAGAACTTTTGACTTTTACCTTTTTGTGAACTTCAAACTCCACTATTTATATCTGATCTATTCTCTGGATTTAAGACAGCATGACTCCCATTGTCTCTCATTTGTCACACAGCTTTCATCTAAGCCCGAGTGCCTTTCTCTTCTTGATGATTGGACCACCACTTTTAGTGAGTCAGATAAGGAATTAATTAGATTAAGCCACGTTTTCCAATATGATAAGGTTTCCTTAAGCAAATATTATATTTTGTACAACAACATTGTTTCAAAATTAGAAATATAATATTTTAATAAATGTCAGCTTTACATAGTTAGATAAGTATTTATTATTTCATGATTTAAAATTATAAAAATCAATAATGAAGATTTATCTTTTTTTTTCTCAATTATAAAAAATAATAATTTTCTTTTAAATTTAAACATTTTGCTTTTTCTTTTTAAAAAAATAAGATCAACTTCTTTCATATACATCTGCCTTTCTTTAGGAGGAAGGGAAATATAAATCTTAAAATACATACGTGAAACAGAGTCTGTTTCAATATTGACTAACTAAATCCAATGATGAATCCATTTTTAACCTAATTTAACTTAGTGGAAATAATTTATTTCTAACATAATAAATAAATAACTATTACTTTGAGACTCTGATCAAACGAATATAGATTTATATATGAAAATGTGGACTATGCTCAGTGGTCGGTTAGTTCTAAAAAAAAATCAGCTGCATAGATATGCAATTAAGATAAAGAAAGAAATTAAAATCATAAAATAAATTATCATCAGTAAAATAAATAATTTATGGAAGAGAGAGAAAACTGCAGTCATTCCCTAAATAATAATTTAAAATAAAAACAACACTCTCCCTTTATCAAAACACATTCTCTGAGCTATAAGTATTTGCACCTTTAAATAATAACGATATCTTTTCATGTTTTTGTTAATGCTTTTAAAAATATATATGTACATAAATTATTTGCCAATATGATCTGAAATAGACTTTACTCCTACAGATTAAAATAAAAATAAAATACCATTCTTATGGTATTATTGAAATTCAAGCTCTTTTATGCCACAACATAACTATAATAGTAACATTAATTAATAACTTCTTAAATAAGGAATAATGATAATGATACTAATCTCAGGGTTCCTTTGTTTACTTTAGGAAAATACTCTACAGTACTATGATGTCATACATGACTGACATTCTGGTAGGCTATAGGAAACATTCACTTCACTTAAAAGCTAATATGTTCTCATATATCATAACAACTAATATAACTATTCAAAGGGTGATAAATATGATCAGTAATGAAATAAAGAACTACCTAAAATTTGGAATAATACAGCCTTTTTATCCAGGATTTCAGCCAGAACAAGAGAAAGACAATGGTACCTTTTGTATCCTTCCAACATCCATGACAACAGAATAAATTAACTAAAATTAATTAAATCAATAATTTAACTAAAATGTAACTGGAATAATGTGCAGGCAGGGTTAATAACCTAGAAATAAATTCATTTTACTATTAAATAATGCTTAATCTGAAGCCTGCAATTCCCATAAAATAACTATCATCAAAATGAAATGTTCAGATCTACATAAATTATTTACCTGGTATATTAAGATTTCTAAAGTTTGAAATAATTTAGGACTCAAGGAAAATGTTTGCAAATATTATGCAAACACACTTATACTTGGCATACAAAAAAAAATTGACAACGAATATTAAATAAGATTACAATTTATTATCAACACAGAATGAAACAAAATACACAAATTTATTAAATAATATAGCATTGATACTACAAATACATTAATACATTAAGCTGTCCTTTACCAGGGTATAAATTAAAATAATAAATTCCTATATGTTCGGGATACAGCTATTACATTGGAGTAACTAGCTGAAATGTGCAGCTGATTTATCACTACAATGATTTATAATTTTAGTAAACTTTCTATAAAATAAATCTTTTACCTTGAATTGTTGACTAACTATTATTTTTTTTATTACTATTTTGATATAAAATACACAAAAGTAATTACATATTATTTGTGTAACCTAATAAACTGGGTTCGAATACAATTCTTTTAAGATATTAAATCTATTACTAATAAAGTTAGCCAAGTTACGGTTTATAATTAAATAAATTATGACTAAGTATAGGTCATTTATCAGAAGTCCCATTTACCATTTCATGTTTAATTTAATGTCCACATAAATTATAATAAATATTTTAATTATGAATGACTTAATTCAAGTGAAGAATATTTCTTAACTATTGATAACACTAAAACATTGTGTTTGAATATTCCTTTAATAAATAAGCATTTTAAAATACACAATTTTAAATTAATTTTCTCCATTGGTTTGCTTGTGAGCTACCAGCAAGGTTCAGTAACACAATACAGATATTGAGCCCAGTTACTAAAGCACTACTGATAATAAAGTGAACCTTGAGGAACTAACACCTCAATTCCAACATTTATTCTTGCCATAACTTTTAAACAGAGAATGATAATCTACACCTTCTATGGTGGAAAGATATATTTAATTTCACATGAGGAATGTAAAAATACCAACTAATGTCTGCAGAGTAAAATACTATACTAAAGCATTTGGTGGTTTCCAGCCCATCTGTCAGGCATAAAAATGTAGGTGTCGACTCTATCTCAACCCCTAAAAAAAGAACATGCACCAAAGATAATCCTCTCTTGGGATTAAAACACCTTAACTATACTAAATATTATGTACATTCTGGATTGTCCTCTTCATGGGACTTGGTTACATTGACTACAAAACATACTATAACACTATATCAAAACTAATCCTCTCATGGAAAATAAAGTACTTTGGGGAGAGCATCTCCATCCTGTAAAACAAAATCCATTATAAATATTAAAATATGCTGATATTAAACATATATTAACTTTACACTTAGGCAAGATAGTGAAACATACTAATAATAATAAACTTATATTAAAATGTATACTTCAATCAATATTTGAAATCAATTAACTAAAATACATGTCTTAGCCAAGCGACTGTACATAATATGCAGAAAAGTATAATAAATTTAATGCTAATCAAGGAACATTCGACAGCAATGTATAGCATAACAACTTAAACTAAAATAAAGTAGATGTATTATGAAAGAATAACTGTTAATAAATTAATTAACTAATGCAATATAAATTCTATGGAAACTTTAAATAAGAAATATATTGTTATAGCATTTTTTCAAATAGTTAGTTCTGATAAATTTAAAGCATTGTTTTACCCTTTATATATATATATATATATATAGGGACCTAAATAAAAAGTCACATATATATATATATATATATATATATTGTGACTTTTTATTTAGGTCCCTGTATTTAATAATCCAAAATTTTAAATCATAATAATATATCTAGCATGAAAATCTTAGTGAGTGGCTTTCAATAAAAACTGTTTTGAACGCATTAGGAAATTGCTTGAGTGGAGATGAGATTTTAAACCCAGTGTAGGTTTGAAACCAGGGATAAAACAACAATTTAAAAATATTAATATTAATTAGGAGATAAATATACTGCTAATTTATTATTGTTGAATAGCAATTGAAATAAATAATTAAATCAAATTTGTAAGTCTTGTAAAATAAATGGTTATAGTAAATTACTTAAGTATATTTTTTTGTAGTGAATCTAAAGCTGTCTTAAATATTATGGGTAGTTATTAAAAAGGAAGCCAGAGGGGGTAATATTAATTATTCACACTAAGATTATTGGTGAATTTCTTCCCAGAATGCATTGGGATAAAAGATATATTATCTAAACAGTTGTAGGGGGGATTGATTAAGAAAAACAAGAACTAAGCAACCACAGACCTCAACTCTGATCTAAAATAAGGAGGAACAAGAAACTAAAAATCAGAAAATTCTGGAATCTGATTGAATGCAATTATAATATCTTGCTATCTACAAATAATGAAATAAATCTAAAAACCTTGCTATCATTTTAAGCACCATCTCCATGACCGTATAGTCCTAGGAGTCATACTGGAGAAGGAAATAAAAGCCATGGAGATAAGTCTTTGTCTAAATAAATATTGCTTCAAATTCAGAAAAAATCAAGAAAAAGTAAGCTTTTGCTTTTATGTTGTTTATATTTTTAAAATCTCTTCTTTAAAAATGATGCACAAATTATTTATAAGTAAACTAAAAAGTTGATAATGTTTGTATTTTCACGCCATTAGTAAATATAAAGCAGAACAGATGTTCATTTGAAAATTGTAATTTCAAGAAAATAAATTCAAAATAATTTTAAAGAGGGATTTCAGAAGATATTATAAATAAAATCAAGTCATTTTATATCATATAATGTTAATAAAGTTAAAAAAAATAATTGTGTGATTTTATTCTCTATTCTCATCTGCTGATTTTTCATAGTGCCAATTTTGTGTAATGATAGAAATAAACAACTACAAATTCATTAAAAGTGCTCAAGATATCATATTAATAATTGGATAAATTCCTTTTAATATTGTTAATTATATAACACTTTGCTAATGAAAATGGAATAAAATAATTATTTGCTTATAAAAGTTTTCTGTGCAATGAGTATAAGTAAGATTTTAAAGATGGTTTAAAAATGCCCTGACTGTTTAAAGATTGTTACATATATATTACCATGGAGGAAAGAATAAAAGTAACAAAGAATTTTAAAAAAGCTTAAAACATCACATGATCACTATCTTTCGTGCTTGCTCATAACTGTTGTTATAATAGGCAATACCCTCTCTATACAGTAGTGCTACTTTAGATAGGGATTTTATGCACAAGTCTTCTGGCGTCCATTGATTACTCTGTCTTGCTTAGAGTGGCACTACTGTATGGAGAGAGTATTGCCAATTTACTCATTTTTCAAGGAAAATTATCTGGATTCAAATGTAAATAAATGATTTTAGTTATGTTTCACTTGAAACATTTACAGAATAAGTCAATAAAGGTCTTTAAAAAGTTTGTTTTGAAGATTATAATAATCTATACAGTTATTAGGTAAAATTATTTCCAGAAAAATGGATAAACTGATTTTAATTGTGATACACTTGAAGACATCTGAATATTGCCTTATTATATTAGCATCAAACAGGATAATAAAATATATATGCGTAGTCTGGAATGTTTGTTCATCATAATATCCATTTTTATTATTCTAACTCACCAGGATGAAATAACTTGAATGAATAGGATAAAAATTTAATGGATAAAAATGTACTTTTTTTTAATTGCTGTGTTATGTATATTACTCACGTCATGTGTTATTTGGGAATTTTATTTTTTAATCATATATGCTTTATTGTGATACATGGTCTAAAAATATATTTAGTCAAAAGGATATAAAAATGTATAAAGACACATACATTTATTATTACCCACATTTTTGATATTTTTCCCAAGTAAGGGAAAACATAATCTTAATGTCATTGATCTGAAGAGAGAAAAATATTTATTTCTTATAGTTTAAAACTGATTTTGGTGTATTTTATTAGAGGGTGAATATGCAGACATTTTGTCAAAGATATATATATATATATTGGAATGACCAAGTTATTTTTTTATATAAAAGAAAATTTGATATAAGCCTTTTTCATTTTGTAATTTTGTCTATTGATACATTAATGGTTTTGCATTGTAAAATGGAATATGTATATCTCCACTGATATTGTTGGTATTGATTTACCTTCTATAATATTGAGAATGATTAGTGACAGTTTTTAGCTAATAGGATGTTCCAATAGAATGGCATCCAATAGATTAATATTAATATTGAGCATGGGCTGATGGAGAATCACCTATTGCTGATTCCATGAGAGGAAAGTTTAGTAGAGGCTAAGTAGTAATTAATGCTTGTTAGCATAAATAACCCTAAAAGAAAGGATATCCATGGTCTGAATTCTATTTTTTCATGATGAGGAAAAGCCCACACATGTGTATACCCATAAAGAGGTAGTAGAATTAGCCATATTATTATACAACTGTCATGTTAATTTATAGAGCCTCCCTTTTTAGTGGTAAATCCCTCATGATGATATAGAGTTCGTTTTTCCACTGTGTATGGTGAAATATAGTAGTTCAAAAATCGTATAGCAAGTATGAAATAATGTTAGATTTAAGAACACTGATTTATCTGTAATGTTAGCTTAATTGTTATAGTGTTTTATTATGTTGTAGGATCATTATCAGTTATAGACAGATCAAACCAAGATCTATTAATGATTGTAGAAATTTTTAAATGTAAAAGCAAGAGATGCACATTGGCAGTGTGGATTCATCTTCATCAAATAATGATTTGACAATGGATTGGTGAGATCATTTAAGTATTCAATAATTGAGTTGTGGACATAGGTAATGTTTTAGTGAGATCTGTGTGTATTTGACTTTTGATGTCTGTTCTTTAATACACCAAACCTATTCATCTCAAATTTTAATCAGTTATTAATTGCGCAGAATATGATAATTGCTCTTACCATATTCTGACAAAAGAAAGGGATTTAGGAGAATGCAATACTTTATAATTTTTTTTTAATTCTAAATTTAAACTTGGTGCATATCCTAAAGTTCTAAATATACTGTTAGTTGTAAATTAAGTGTTAGTTTAGCTTAAATAAGTTTCATTATCTTATTCCTTAAGATAGGCTAAAGTGTAATAAATGATATTTTGAATATCATTTTATAAGCAGGTTGTATTAATTTCTGAGTATATAGTCAATGGAATACCAGGTATTTTCCCATCCATAATTTTTTTTAATATATTAGTTTTATTTCATGCCATGTCTGTGAATTAAAAATTTGTAAATAATGTAAATAAAGTGTTGTATTTAAAAATGTATTTAGTGGCTGTAGTCTTATTGCTAATTACCACATATATACACTATTATTGTTATTGACCTATCAGAAAATTATAAATTGAAATCATCATCGACCAATATAGTACTATTAACTATATTATGCTATATCACAATAGTTTTGTTAAGCCTTATAATTTATTAGTACATCTAATAATACTGATTTAGTTATATCCACAGAGCTATCATTCACTGATCTTGATCACATGGGTTATAATTATTTGAGAAAAGGAATTTGGTAAGTTATTGTATTTATTTATTAAAAAGGTATTTCTATTTCTTAAATATTAAAGTTATAAGAGTTATTGAGTTCATAAGGTTTATGTGTAACTGCTAAATATAGTTCTTAATTTGAGTTTATATTGAGAGCTGTT
This sequence comes from Epiperipatus broadwayi, assembly GCA_028023455.1. Classification (NCBI taxonomy): domain Eukaryota; kingdom Metazoa; phylum Onychophora; class Udeonychophora; order Euonychophora; family Peripatidae; genus Epiperipatus; species Epiperipatus broadwayi. The sequence goes on from JAQFVV010000184.1 coordinate 2,329,630, forward strand.
ATGTGCATTGTGTTTGGGTAGTGGTAAAATCCCTCTTACTGACCCAAATATATTGTGTATAATGATTTTGAGTGTTTGAACCCTGAGAAGAATTAGTTGTTATGTTTCAAGGTAGAATTTAAATTTGTAATAAATTTTATATCTGATTAATTATTATAGTTGGACGTGAAATAGATTACTTTCACTGTTTATGAAAGTCAACTAAGCTTTAAGATGTAAATTACTTCTTTGGCATAAAATGGATAGTTTGTTTTAACTTCATGATAATATTCTGTTTGTGTCAAGCTTGGAATCCCTATTTTTAGTTAGCTTATCTTTTTACCATTTAATCTCATATTAGTTTATAGTTTAAGATTTCAGTCTCCATCATTAACATTGTTCTTCAATTTCATCTTGATTGTTCTTTTAGTTATTCATTCTCATTTGATATTAATTCATTATCATAAGTGATTAATCATACATTAACTTTTATTCTTTTATCATTTTAACTATTCATTAACTTTTATTCTATCATCATCTTAATCATTCATTATTCTCATACATCTTCACTCTTTTCTCTTCATTCTTAGATTCATTTCATTCCACAATTTAATTATTACTTCTTTCCATCATTAATTTAGTCATCTACATCATAATTTACTTATCATTTCATTTATAAATTTAATTTCATAATCATTCCAGAGATATAATTATTAGTTATTCATTGGTTTGCTGAACATCAAATTTAACTCATCACATTTTGTTTGTGTGGATTTCAAAGCTGGTTTGACCAGAAGTTATTATCTTTATTAATCACTTTGTGATCTTCTTTAGATCTATAGTTTCATGCTAGTTTTATTCAATACAGGAATAATCTCGTTAGTTTTACATTTTTGTTTCTTTATGCCCATATTCTTGATAATGAGAGTATGATAGGTTTCATAGAAGAATTTAGTCGCTAAAATGTACGGCACGATTCGTTGATGACCAGTTAGACCAGGGAAAAGGTTACAATATTTATATAACATTTTTCTTTAAATACCAGCATGCAAAGTTCATATTTCCAGTCGCATGTAATAAATCAGATATATTTCATAGGTATCACTTCATATCAAATACAAACTTAACCCAAAGTAATGATAGTAAGACCTATACTTGTCATTACAAGACCCTTAAAATATTATGTAATAAATATGAACTTTAACATACATTAATATTATAAACAAAATAAAATTTTACAATTAGTTTTTTCCCTTTTTTTAAAAAAAAAACCCCAAAAAACATTAAATAAACAGATAAATATTATCTCAATAGCAGAACTATTTCTCTGCTGAGCTGTTATCCAGGTAAAGAGTTTCCATCCAGTCACAGTCTATAAAGCACAAAGCACTGAAAGTAATAAACATGGGTTTTTTTTTCTTAATGAAAAGTTTTTTTCTTTGGCAATTATAATAATAAAAATGTAAAAAAAATGTAATAGACACGAAACTTAATTCCCAATTTGATTCTTCTGCTACAAATTTGGATCCAGAAAAAAAACGAATATTATAACATCGACGATAAACATACACATTATTTGAAGACTATAATTTTCTTTGGCAATTATAATAATAAAAATGTAAAAAAAATGTAATAGACACGAAACTTAATTCCCAATTTGATTCTTCTGCTACAAATTTGGATCCAGAAAAAAAACGAATATTATAACATCGACGATAAACATACACATTATTTGAAGACTATACATATAGTTAGCTAGCTAGAATTTTGAAGAAGATGCGCACATTTTCCTAGAGATTAGTATTATAATAACTGCAGTTCAATTAGAGAATGAATGAAGCTACAAGAATTCCATTATGCACACAATATAAAATATAATTTAAATTTATTCTCAGGTCACTAAAGATATTATTAAGTTATCTTTTCACATTCATATCAGCTTTTTCAAACCAAATTGTGCAAATGCTTTTTGCGAGTGTTAAATAATAAATGAATACCCTCTGACCCATACAAGATATAGAATTTATGCAGCAATAAAAGAAATCCTCTTATTATTACGACTCAAATATTTATATATGGGCAAATCTGAAGTACTGGCACAGAAGGTGTGACTATAGAACAGTCACTTTGAATTACAATATATAACTTATGAATGAATGACGCCGATGAAATTTACTAGAATTTACTGAACGTCATTCCAACTGAAATTAATCATATATATAAATCAGCATTTATTTTTTATAGCGTCTGTATTCAATTGTAATCACATTCATATCGGCTTTTTGAAACCAAATTGTGCAAACGCTTTTTGCGAGTGTTAAATAATAAATGAATACCCTCTGACCCATACAAGATATAGAATTTATGGGTCAGAGGGTATTCATTTATTATTTAACACTCGCAAAAAGCGTTTGCACAATTTGGTTTGAAAAAGCCGATATGAATGTGATTACAATTGTATACAGACGCTATAAAAAATAAATGCTGATTTATATATAAGTTATCTTTTATAATTTTAGCACTTTACTTTCAAATAGATTTTTTTTTTCAAAGAATGCACATATATTTAATTTTTACATTCATTTCAAATAAGTAACCCATGTATATAATTTATTATTATTATTATTATTATTATTATTATTATTATTATTATTATTATTATTATTATTATTATTATTATTATTATTATTATTATTATTATTATTATTATTATTATTACTATTATTATTATTATTATTATTATTATTATTATTTTTTTTTATTATTATTATTATTATTATTATTATTATTATTATTATTATTATTATTATTATAATTTCAAAATCTTTCTCCCTGGACAATTATCAGTGAACCAACCAAACATATTCCAATGTACAAAGCACCATTGTTATTTACAAAAGCAGAGGATATTCTTTTTAAAAAAAAAATGCAGGAAAATGTGTCAACCTTTTTTTTTCTAATATTCCCTTTATTTATTTTTCTTTTATACCAGAAAAATATTAACAAATAAGAATAAATTATTAAATAATTAGCTTTAACTTGGAAAATATCTGTTTTCCTTACTTCAGAATTGCTCGATTTATATATGAAAAACTTAATTGATAATAAATATCAATTATGCCATATGTTAGTTAAGTATATGTTTAAAAACTATTAAATTATGTTTTATGGGCACTTCTCTTGATTCTGCTTCAAAGAAATCTATTGCAAGCTTGGGTAATCAATGATATGAACAATATTAAAAAATGATTTAATTTTTCTCAAAAAAGTGCATATAGATTCTACCACAGTTTAGTAGTGGCAGAACTAAAACTAATTTTATGAGTATTAAGAGATTTTAAACAAAAAAAAAAGTGGATACTAATAAATAAATAATCATATAGTTGGATACTTATGAGGATATTTGAATACCTAAATGGCAGGTTAAACATGATTTCATTTTCTTAATTTTTAATCAATTGGAAATAAATTTAAAATTTTCATAGTCAAAGGTTTTGTGAACGTTAGTGTTAAAAGAAATTGTGCACTTAATTAGTAAAGAGTTTAACAGCTTCACATTCTCAAATCAAAATGCTTTATATTTGTCTATATAATTAGAAAGTAGGTTGAAGATAAGAGTGGTCGCTCTTATCTTTTTTTTTGTAGTTGTAATCTTGTGTGGAGATTTGCAGAGGTCCCTCTGGTGGCAAATCGAATGTTCAAGGCACATAGCAGTAAGGTTAGTCTTAAATATATATGTACTTATATGCTGACCATGTGCTTAATAAATTAATGTTTATAGTTAAAGATTGTATGAAAGAGATATAAAATGCCCAGTATGAGTTCAGTGCTTTTTTTTAATTGCAACAATAACAATTTGTTTTATGCCTTTTTAACATTTTCAGAACTAGTTTTCAGACTAATATTTTTACTAGTTTTTATTGTTAATGGTATTGCTTTTATAAACTTTTATCAGATAGCTTTGATGCTTTACAAATTGTGTGTTGTCTTAAAACAAATTCATAGTTTATACTTTTCTAATTACTTTTTAATAAATATTTTTATTTTTGTCCAAAACGGTATTTATTGGAATATCTTGTGAAGCAAATCCATCTCCACACATGCAGTTTTAACAAATTAATGTGCATTCACTCAGAATCAGATTTAAAAGAAGTGAATTCACTTTTCCTTAAGCTTCTCTATACTTATAAGCCAACCTTTTACTTATCGGGTATATTCAAGGCTGAATCTATTATATGCCTGATTTTTTAAACAATATACAGCAAACGTAATTCTAATATGACAGTGGAGAGAATTTATCTCATTTTTAACCACTTGCAATTAAAGTATAATAATTTAGAATCTAAATACATCAGTAAATATGTCTATTTTTATACAGTACAGTATTTATTGCAATATTTTCTGAACCAAATCCACACATATGCTGTTTTAACAAATTGACATGTATTCCAAAAACAAAGATTTAAAAGGACAAGTAAATTCACTTGTCCTTGTATATTTGAGTGAACCCTAAAGTTTAACAGAGGGTGTCCTGGATTTTTGCATTCCATTTTTAGGAAAGTTGTCTTTGAAATAATTAATAGATAGCTTCATGAAACAAGCATCAGAATGCAATATAGGTCTGGTGATAAGATTTTAAATTAGATCCCATTAACTTGCTACTGACTTTTAAATTTACAATATATATCAACAACATCAAATATTTAAGAGTAATTATGATCTTGAATAAACCATGTACATCCAATTTGTATACTGCAATAGAATTTCCATCTCCAGAGGGTCCAGGGTTTTGTCTTTATCTGTAAAAACTAGGACTTAAAGCTAGAACTAATGCACTTCTGTATTTAATAACCACCTACTATTTCTTATACTATTAAAACTAATAGCCTGAAATTAAAAACAAGATTTCCATACTCAAGTTATTATTTGCATAGATATATAAACCTAACATCAGATCAGGTTCCATATATTTCTGAGACCAGTTGGTATCCATTGATTATTCAAGCTTACAGTATATGGCTCTAGTGTAAGATGAAAATAACTACTCTTGAATTTACAACATTCTAATGTTTAGGCTATTTTGTCCAATTCAAAAAATAATCTACATAATGTTCTTAATTACAACTTATAAAGACATTACCTTAATTATTTTAAGTGAATAATGAAAGAATAATCATCACATACTTTTAGTTTGGATTATTATCAACTTTGGAATATGAATAAAATTAAGCATCTTGATTGCTATTCAGTGGAAAGGCAGACATAGATATTGGAAGTGAAATGTAGACTTTAACATGCTTCTGCATTTAAAAGTCATTATGTTGTCATAATAATATAACTATTTCGACCAAAATGTAATGCAGTTATTTTGCTAAGTTTATGTATGAAAATAACAAGAAAACCTTCCTGTAAAAGTACTGGAAAAGTTTTATTTAAGCATTCATATAAAATTCTGAAAATATAATGGCAAAATTATTGTATTTGGTGATATTGAATATATTATCATAAGAATGAATATTCAATAGATTGGGCATGAGAAGTAAATAATTAATAAAAAAAATATTTTCACTGAATTTGAGTATGGTTTTTAAAAATGGCAGTTCCTATTTATGCTATAAAGATTTATCTCAAAAATGTACTAAAAAAATGCAATAGTGATTGCTTTTATTTGAGGATATGACTGAAAAGAATATAATAGCTAGTTTTAACAAGGAAAATTATATCAGAAAACAGAATTCATGGCAGAAGTTAATTAAAATACAGCCTTGCAAGATATCTGATAAGCAAACTTTGGAAACATTATGAGAATAATCAAATATATTTGTTTCATTGAATAGTTTGTACAAATGTAGCTATGTTTGTACATGTACATTTTATTAAAGCATAAATAAATGTGTATGTATAGATTCAGAAAGGTTGATATTGCTAGAATACTTCGGAAAAGAATAACTAATTGATATGCAAAAAAAAAAAAAATAGTAACTGCAAAAAGCAAAGGCTAATTTTTAAATTAATAAATACCTTAGTTTATGCAAATTGGCAAAGCTACAAAAGCAAAAAACGGGGGAGGGGGTAAACAGTGCAAAAAATAAGGAGTGCAAAGGAGAGTAGAAAATTGTCTACTAAGTACTGAATTTAGGTTATATTCTATAGCCAGTTAAAAATTTAATTTGACTATCTCAGAAATATGTGTGAGCAACAGTGTGCTTACAAAATTAGAGATAGAGAGACATTTGTATATATTTAGGTTATATTCTGTGGCCAGTTAAAAATTTAATTCGACTATCTCAGAAATATGTGTAAGCAACAATGTGCTTACAAAATTAGAGATAGAGAGACATTTGTATATATTAAATATCTATGGAGATCTGAACTGAAACATGATTTAAATGATCTTATTTTCAACTAGAAAATAGTCCATTGAATTACTGATCTTACTACTAGTATTATCATTATTCAAAGTAAATTAACAGTGACAATGCGGATTCTAGGGATGATAAGAAGGGGGAAAGGCCAGTGACTCTAGTAAGAGCTCATCTGAATGTGCATCACCCAATAAAACCAAAAAAGGGAAAAGAATGAAAACTGATGTGTCAGCTGATTTAAACAAAAACCATGACACACCACCTGAAAGCAGTAGTATGGAGGTAGATTTAGGCCCCAAGAAATAGCCCAATTTGAGCAGTACAGACCACCCAATGTGGAGGTGATTAGGAAGGTCCACTTTAGTGGTGAAAATCAAAGAGTGGATGCTAGAGATAACAAAACTATAACCAAGACAGTGCAGAAGAAATGAGTAATGAATTTAAATTCTCTCTAATATCTCAACCACCCATGCATTTATTGATTAAATCTGACAAATGTCAACTTAACCACTCCAATATGGGCCACATGAATCTCAAATTTTCTGGTGTCAATGTCTGTGGCTTGAACTCGATAGGAAGAATAGAATTACAAATTGGATTCACCAATTTAAACCTCATATTATCTGTATTGCAGAAACTAAGCTATAATCAGGTCTAATCCACAATTACTAATTATAATTGCCAGTCTATGGTTCTTTCGTCACTCAATTTCAGACCACCCCTCTGCAGGTGTCATGATCCTCATTCCTAAATATTCACCATTCAAATCATATAAAATAAACTTCATCAATCAATATCTCCTAATTGCAACATCATATTACCAGTCTTTTAAGTTGAACATTGTCTTCATTTACCTCAAGAAAGAATGTTAATTCACTCAATAATCCAACAAATAAATTTTATCACTCAGATCCAACCCTATCCTACATTAATGTTTGGAGACTTCAATACTACCTATAATCACTTTAATTCGAGATACATTCATCTCATAAATACCCCACTTATATGTGCAGAGGGCTTTTTTCCCACTGAAGCCTTCTCTACTACACTAAGAAATATGTGTCCCGCATAGATCTGGATTACTACTCCCAGACTCATTTCATCATTGATCTCTTCCTCCAACCTATTCCTTTCTCAGACCACCTGGCACTAGAGATCAATTTATCAATTGCCCAGTTTCCACAGCTGTATGAGCACTTGAAATCATCCACTTATATTTTACTAAAGACCACTGCCCCAGAAGCAATTTTATCTGAGTGTTACATGTATTTCAGGAAAATCAACATCCACACCTTACCTCCTGCAGAGGCATGTTTCATATTCATCAATATTTTTAATACAATAATTTCTTTTTACACAGCCAAGAATAAGGGTCCTACTTTCCTCCTACACAAAATGGATCTAATCAACAATACCTTGAAACCGATACCTGCAGTCACTGCTTCAATAGAGATAATCCTTAATCTTAAGCAACAATACAAAATGAATCAACAAGCCATTGCTGACTACATCTCAACAATCTTCCTAAAACAGCCCCATAACTGATCCAGGGGATACATTAGGTGGGCTCTGAGCCACAAGGATAAAGTAATTATACTCTCCTCCATCATAATTGACAATAAGCTCTATGCTGGTAACAGCATGATCACACAAATCCTTAAATTTTTCAAAGTCAAATTAACCAAATATCCTCATGAGTCAAATCATATTAACCTTAAGGAATCCACAACTATAAATCACAATAAAACTGCAAAAGATAAAAGTATGAAACTATCCTCTATGCTGGAAAAAACACATCTGGGTCTTCATGCTATCCTACAATTTATCCTTCTTCACCTCGAAAAACTTTCAGTTCCAATCATACATAGAATGGTTAATCTTATAGCTACCAAACTCCTTGACATTGATGGCCTGTACCCTATAGAGATGGTGCTTTTTCTCAAGGATACATTATCTTCCCCACTTGAGAATCTTAGGCCCATATCTATGACACCATTAATAATCAAGTTGGTGGAATCCATAATCAAGGATAAGATACAGGATAAGATCCTTCCATTCACATCCCAGTATCAGTTTGCTAAGAGATGTGCTTCAACCAGAGATGCAATAGCATTAATCAAGATGGTAATCAATTACACCAGAATCACAAGGAAATCTAAATCAGTAGACATCCAGCTGGACATTACTGGTGCCTTCAACTCTGTCAGAACCCATTGCCTCATTAACCTTCTGGCTGGCCAAATATGATATCTCATCTGGGATAATAAATGTTATAGCTAATTTCCTCAACAACAGGGACATTTCCATCTCCGTGAATAGAAGGATCTCACCACCTTTTCCCCAACAAATTCTATTTTGCAGGGCTTTCCTCTGGGTGCCCTGCTATTTATAATCTACATTAATCCTCTGTTATTTAGACTTAAACAAGACCTCCCTGGGATATTCGTATTCATCCTGAGATATTCATACCATCATCACATAGCATACATGGATTATCTGGCTGTTTCTCCCATCACAAAGAGGAATCCCAAAACTTAAAATCCTCCATGCATTTTCTTCTGAGTTGGGACTTACCTTTAATTTAAATAAATCCTTGGCATGGAAGATATCCTCTGGGAACACCATCCCCTCTCCTTTTACTGCCATGCCCCAAAACTTTTTGGGATTTCCAATGTACAACTCACCACTTGGACTGCCTTCTCATCTTGATGCAAAAAACCTTTGATTCATTATCCAAAGTTTATTTGTCACTATATGGGAGAACTTCACTGCTCAACATCCCAAGGATCACTTATTACATGCTGATTATTAACTTTTCCCAAGGATTCATTAGAAAGATAAATTCACTATGTGCAAGACTTATGTGGAAGGGCAATACCATGATCATTAGCTTGAGTGGTCTCCATAGGTACACAAAACTCCATGGGTTATAATTGCACTCTGTTTCAATCTTTTGTTTCCAGGGTACACCTAACACCATCATTAACCTATCTCACCATTTTTTGGAAGCAACGTGCTTTACATCTGTTTATCTTACAGACATCCCTCCTTTTCCTGTGAGGAGTTGGTTGTCATCCTTATTCTTAAATATTGCAAAATTTATCCCTCTACCTATTAAGGTTAACTTATAGAAAATTATCTACTGGGATGCATACCACCTACTTAATGAAGCGATCCCCCCATTACCATCACTTCTAACCCTTCCCAATCATTCAATGATTAAAAAGTTTAAAGAATGGCTTCTCGAACCAAATTTTTTTTTTTAATTTTTTGATTAAATTAAACCTGAGTGCTCTGCTCATATGCCATTTTCTGGTCTATCATAGAGGATTCTCATGCTTGGACCCGGTCTGTCCTTTATGTAAACAGGATGATGACACAATAATACACATTTTGAACCATTGTACATCACTCCAATGGAACAGAGACTTTATTGCATCCATATACAAAATTGGGGTGTCTCTTCCCACTGGACTGATTTTTAGCATATCCAATGGGATCTTTCCATCCATAAGAATCATAAATTTTCTGCTGTATGCTTATTGGTCAACCAGGTGCACCCTTATTTATGGCCATACCTTGGTTGACCATAAGCATCTACAATGCAACATGGAGCCTTATAGCAATGGACAATTTGTGATTGTACAGTTGATTTTTTATGCCCAGACTGTTGGTATTGGGTTATGTAATCTTTATTATAATATATGTTAACAACATAACTCTGTTATGAGTTCACAGTAAAATTTCTTGATAATAATAAACTCTTGAATTTACTATTAAACTTTATTGTTGTATCTTTTTATGCAACTGTAATCTTTATTATAATATCTGTTAACAACATAACTCTGTTATTGCTATAACGTAATTCTTTGAGTTCACAGTAAAATTTCTTGATAATAATAAACTCTTGAATTTATTATTAAACTTTATTGTTGTATCTTTTATGCAACTTCAAAAATTATTCAGCTGCCAATTGACTGGTTGATCCTGGTATATTATGTGGTGCAGTTGACAAAAGTCTTGGGAAATATTACATGGAGCAACTTGACAGGAATATGTAATTTGTGTGACATAATTCAATGTTGTGAGTCAAAACAAAAATGTAGAATATCATGACAAAGATAATTGATATAAAAAATCTGGGTTAATAGCAAATGTATGTGAATCATGTGAAGTATATGCTTATGAATGAAGTAATACATGATAAACTTACTTAAGTTGCAATGGATGTCATATATAGATGAAAGAAATGTGGCAAATCATTTATGTAATCTGAAGCGGCTTGCACAAATACTCATAAGAGGTATTAATAAAATTAAAAACATATTTTAAACCTATAATGTTGAAATTTACAATGCATCTTCATATTCTTGGGAGGATGCAATCGCAAAATGAAACATGAATACTACTTGGTCCTACGAATGTTGGCAAAGGATTGTGATAGGCTTGTATTGCTAAATGTTACTAGATCAGCTATTATGGACAATCAGAGAGGTAAAGCTTAGAGAGATATTACTAAGTGAGAAAGAATTAATATATGAAGTCACTATTGAATTAGCTCAAGGTAATGATACTGTGTTAAAACTATGATAGAATATAATACTTTGGAAATAAGTGTAAATGTGACAAATCCATGAAATATATCTAGAAAATTTAAGACAAACCCCTCCTATTTGTTTGCTGTGTGAAAACAGGCCACTTAAAATCTAAATGTAGATTTAAAATGAAAAAGTGTTTTTAACTGTGGATTGGAAGCCGCATTTGTCAAAGTTATGCAAACAATGAATGACAAATCAGGATTTACAATGAGAAAGTAAATTGGGGGAAAGAGTGTCTAAAAAAAAATCTGTTCCTTTAAAAAATATAGCATTATAGTTGCAGATTGACAGGTTATTTGTTAAAGTTTCTGCAATAATAAACTTTAAATGTCAAAAATTTATTTACCATTGAACAGTAAATCAAGGAAAGGAGTGGCAAAGAAGATCATGAAGATAAATGTCCAAAAAACGAATTTCCAAAATAAATTTCCACTGCTATATAAGTTGAAGTCTGAAACAGTTAATGACAAAACTATTCCAGATAGTTTAAAATAGAAAAATGGCTATTTGGAGAATGTTAAATTTACCATTAACCAAAGTGTATGGATTAAAGATATATTAAAGAAGAAATGGCTACCAGGAATAATTAAATAGTATCTAGACAATTATGTGAAATAAAGTTAGAAGACAGCAGAATTATGAGATATCACATAAAACATATTAAAGAATGAAGAATAGAAACTTTAGAAGACGTAATGGTTATTCCGAAGTCAGAAAATAAATAAGACTGATTTTTCTGGTGAAACAGAATTAAAAACATCAGTTAGCTCTCCAATTCAAGAACTTATAGAATTAAATAATGAACAAGAAAAAATGATCATACAACCAGAGGAAGAAGATATAATCTCAACAAGGCCTACCAGAATACGGAAGAGACTCACAAAGCTACAAGACTATGTTGCAAATAAAATATAGTGTATACTGCAAAACTATAAAAGTGACATGAATAAAATTTCTGTGTAATTCTGAAATAGAAGGAAGAAAGTTATGTGTGTTCGGGTATATTTTACTAAAGCATAAATAAATGTGTAAGTACAGATTTAGAAATGTTGATAATGCTAAAATTCTCCAGAAAAGAAATAACTAATTGATATGCAGAAAAAAATATTGGAATAACTGCAAGAAGCAACAGGCTAATTTGCATGTTAATAAAAGTTTTAGTTAAAAAAAGAAAAAAATAAGCAGAGCCAAAATAAGCAACACAAAAAAAGTGCAGCAAATTGTTTACTAAGTAGTGAGTTTAAGTTATGTTCTGTGGACAATTCTATTGTTTTGGAAATTAGTAAAGAAGAACTTTAGTCAAAAATTAATTTGACTACCTTAGAAATATGTGTGTGTGAGCAAAAATGTGCTTACAAAATTATAGTTAAACATTTGTATATGTTAAGTCTCTACAGATATTTTCAACTAGAAAATAGCCAGTTGAATTACTAATCTTACCAATAGTATTATTAAATAAAATCCTTGTTTTTACTTCATCTATGAGTGGTACGTTTTAAATTGTGCTTTATGCAAAAAAGTGAAGCTTAGTATTATTAGAAAAAGAATTATATGGATTAGTGCTTTCAGAGAACTTAGGTCTCAATATTCATAGGCTATCTTGGGAGTGTCAGCTTACATTGAGATTTTAAATGAAGCTTGGCAGTAATTTATGCAAAATTTATTCAAAGTTTTCTTTCATATAGGCCATTTTCTGGAGATTGCAAAGCACGATTCTTTTCGGCTTATTGCATAGTTGTCATTTACAATAAAGGCATGACAATTATGCAATAAACCATTCACAATCTCAATATAAGCCAACACTCCCAAGAAAAGGCTATGAAAATGGAGACCTAAGTTCTCCGAAAGCTCAAAGCCGTATAATTCTTTTTCTAATAATATTAAGCTTCACTTTTTTTGTGTACAGCACAATTTAAAACAATAGTATTATTATTATTCAGAATAAAATAAACTTTTGAATTTATTATTAAGTCTTGTTGTTGTTTCCTTTATCTTTATCTAACTCAAAAATTATCCAGCGGTCAATTGGCGGATAATCCCTGAATATATTAATAGCAAAATTCATCTTTATTTTTTTTTAGTTTTCTCCACTTTTTTTTTCTGAAGTTAGAATAACTACATTTATGGTGGTGATGAAAATATATTGGATCTAAATCTACTAATTGGTATTCATCATCCTAATTAGTAATGTTCTAATAGAGCTTCTAGAAAATGTTCATACATGCATGTTTTTGCTAATTTTCTGATATGAAATTATATACAAAAAAAATTGTTTTTTGACATAATTTTAATTTTCATAATGCAGATCAATTTATGACAGAATGGGATTAGATTAAGATAGGAATCCTGTTGATATGTGCATAATATAGCTGAAATGTCTTATTCATCACTTTTTATGTAATTAACTTCATGTTTTATGTAATTAACTTCACACTTGTCCAGATGATCCTTTTATAAGTTTTTTTTAACAGATATATGCTTGACTTAGAGGTATTATTTAATATCTTAATTGATATATTTAGAAAACTGTTTGGCCTCATATCCTGATTAATTATATCCTTTTTATTCACCCTCATTATTCACTTTTTACAATGCAATCAAAAATTTTACTCCTTGATATTTTCTTATGGTTTCAACTGACCAGCAGCTTTCATCTGGAGTTATAATATTCAAATATATAATTGATTGCATTGTAAAAGGTCATTAACAGTGTACAAATAATATTATACAGATATATTATACCTAGCCCTTTACACGTCGTCTCGTAAATTTTATAAAAACATCATTTATATAAAATCAATAAAAATGTTTAATGTTTATAATAACGACTCGATCAGAACTTTGTACCTCCCTCTTACACAAAATCCTATCACGGGGCTGTTGGTACCTCGGGTAGAGTAATCAATATCATTTGCAAACATTTGCCAATAACATTAATACTCGTTTACTAGACTACATATTAGCCAATCAAACTTTTTATTTATTTAAAGGAAAAAATCCAATGGGCGCCAGCCGACCTTGTCGACAAGTCTGCTTGACCAATACGATCTAGTACCCGCTCCCGCTACCTCAGCTACAACAATCAATTAAATATAATCCGCCTACCTAAAAAAATCAATTTATGAATCTTTCTCTGCGCTAATTTCTCGCTTTCTCTTTTTCTTTTATTTAATTATTTAATTTAAATCTAATTTAAGTAATCACTAACCCATGAAGTCCCCATTTACGCTATTACACTTCGTTTGGTCTAATAATATAATTAATTACACTTTCGTTCAAGTTCAGATAATATTTAATACAATCAAAATTTCATATTATAAATACAAAAAAAAAAAAAATTATACACACACAATTATATTTGAAATCACAATAAAATCTCTGGGTAATGGAGCTAAAGACAACTAATAATTATTGTTCGTATCATAAAGTTCAGAGTTTATTATTCCATTTATTATTACGGCTTTTAATTAGTGAATTAGAAATTGAAATAAACATTACCTAGCTTTCTTCCTTATGCACGGTTCCGAGCGTTGCTTCTGATAGTATTTCATTCGGTCAGTTAGCGCTAACTCTTTGCAATCCTTTTCCCGATGTCATTGGGATCCTGTGGGCTCCACGTGGACACTCCGTCTCCTTCTTGTTTTATGCGACCATGATCGACATTTGAACTGTTTGCTGTTGGTATTGCGGGAAGGATTCGGCCGCTGTTCACACGATGGGTTTAACAGTGCAGCATTATGTTTAACTTTAGACGTATATTAATATTCAATGCTCTCGATCTATAAAAATAATTTTAATTAATAATACAATAGAAAATTCGCCCTTTTATATTTTATGGTCCTTATCTTGCGGATTCAATCTACAAAACGTAACTAATCCTTTGGTGTTTCAGTTACGGTCCGTGCTGACTTTCTGGTGTTTGCATTGGTCATTTAATTTCTTTGTACTCTCTGCTAGAGTTATTTCAATTTCTTTATTTCAATTTCTTTGTTAGAGTTATTTCAATTTCTTTGTTAGAATTATTTCAATTTCTTTGTTAAAGTTATTTTCAATTTCTTTGTTAGAGTTATTTCACTAACTAGCCGTTTAATGGAAATTTCTTATGTTCGTCATTAGCTCCCATTGTTCACTACATTCCTTTGATTACATATATTTTCCTTTTTTTTTATTATTATAATTATAAGACAAAACGAATTCCACCTTGTTTTTTGTTTTTTTTCTTAAAGCAATCTTAAATCAAATTTTAGTTCTTTAGGTTTTATTTAAATACGATTCAAAATTATATCTTATAAAACTGTCTAATTTATGCTTTTAACGATAAACCTGTCTATGAGAAAAAAAATCCTTTTATTCTTATTTTACCCTACAAGATCTTTTATTTTTATTAAATATTTACACAAATCGTTTATCAATTTTTTTTTTTTTTTAAAATTATGTGTAACTCCGTAGAAAGCACACTCCTTCCTGATGTATCTCGGTACATTTCTCCGTCCCCCCTTTTTGAAACTAAAATATCAATCTGAAGGTTTTAGTTTCAACGTTTAACTTTATTCTTACTATACATTCCCCTCGATTTATTTTGATGGAAGTTCATCCTCTCTTATTCTCGTGTGTCCGTGTTACTCGTTAAGTTTGTGGTCCCGTTATACCTATTTATTCATCTTTTTTTTTATTTATTTACGCTCGATCAGGTGGTTCTCCCTTCTTGCCATGTGGGTCATTGTACCCATCCCATCTCCTATATCGATCTGGAGGTTCCCTAGCCAGATTGCCATAATCAATCTGTGTTAGAAATTCTGCCATTTCCTCCACTGACCGTCCGTCTTTACTTAACATTAGTTGTTGTATGTTTGGCGGCATATTATTGCGTAGTGTTCTGATTATCTGACCATCTGACATAGGGAATGCCATCAATGCCTTAAGTTTTGACACTTGTCGGTAAAAGAATTTCGCATACGTCTCTCCCCGCGCACTTGAATATCTCTCGTGGGATATCTTATACAGGATTCCGTCTTGCCTAGCCTCATTCCAAAATGCCCTTAACATAGCCCGTCTGTATTCTCCGAAGGTCTGCGGTTTCTCGTCCAAGGTGTGCCACCAATCACATGCCGTCTCTTGGAGGTAACTACTGGCCACCGCAACCTTGTCCTCTTCCGGTAAACTTTTACTATGGAACATATTATTCAGGCTTTCTAAGTGTTTTAGCGGGTTTTCTCCTACCTCCGCTTTGAATACCGCAATGGCAAACTGCTTCTCCATAAATCTACTCATCTGTTCACTGTGTCTACTCTCAATCTTAAACTCCTCATACTTCTATTCTACCTGTCTTATTTTCTGCCCTGTGTCCTCCACTATGTCTTTACATATCTCCTTTACTTTAGTTTTGATATTCTTGGCGGTCTCTATTTCATTCTCTAGGTTCCCTAATTCCTGTTGTGTCGTTTCCTGGCTACTTATTAAGTCTTGACATATCTCTTCCACGCGTACTATTCTCTCTTCTAGCTGGCTTTTCCCTATACTGCTTGACTCTTCCCTCGCTTCTATATTTTCTTTTAATTCTAACATTTCGTACCTTTCTTCTTCTACACCATTTTTCATTACTCCTATCACTTCCTCGTATGCGTCCATTCTTGCTGTCAATTCCTGTTTCATTTCTCTCATCTCTGTCCTAAGTTCATTTATTTCCTGCTTCATTTCTTGTTGATTTTGTTTGATGTCTTTACGTATCTCTTCCATCATGTTCATCAAAATTTGGAATGCGCTTTCTTCCACTATTTGCGGATTTTAAAAAATATCGGGCTTACTTCTGGCGTTGCCCTCCCGTCGTTTCCACTTTCGTCGATTTTTTCTTTTTTAATAATAATAAACTTACGTACGTACAACCAAAACCTAACCTTCCCAGTTCCCCCCTTTTTTTTTCTTATACTAAAATTCCCTGAAGTGTCCCTATGCCTCCACGTCTTATATAATTGCAAAATCACCTTTACAGTTGCGCTGCTTATACCGTTTTCTAATCCTACTATCACGCTCCCTCCCGCTTCTTTTTACTAGCTATCACTTCTGTCACTCATACACGACTCTGGCCACACCGCTTAAGACGTCCAGTCATGACTCACATCGGTTCTGCCATTCAAAACGTTTAGTTTCGTTCCACGTTGACGCGCCATTTATACCTAGCCCTTTACACGTCGTCTCGTAAATTTTATAAAAACATCATTTATATAAAATCAATAAAAATGTTTAATGTTTATAATAACAACTCGATCAAAACTTTGTACCTCCCTCTTACACAAAATCCTATCACAGGGCTGTTGGTACCTTGGGTAGAGTAATCAATATCATTTGCAAACATTTGCCAATAACATTAATACTCGTTTACTAGATTACATATTAGCCAATCAAACTTTTTATTTATTTAAAGGAAAAAATTCAATGGGCGCCAGCCGACCTTGTCGACAAGTCTGCTTGACCAATACGATCTAGTACCCGCTCCCGCTAGCTCAGCTACAACAATCAATTAAATATAATCCGCCTACCTAAAAAATCAATTTATGAATCTTTCTCTGCGCTAATTTCTCGCTTTCTCTTTTTCTTTTATTTAATTATTTAATTTAAATCTAATTTAAGTAATCACTAACCCATGAAGTCCCCATTTACGCTATTACACTTCGTTTGGTCTTATAATATAATTAATTACACTTTCGTTCAAGTTCAGATATTTAATACAGTCAAAATTTCATATTATAAATACAAAAAAAAAAAAAAATTATACACACACAATTATATTTGAAATCACAATAAAATCTCTGGGTAATGGAGCTAAAGACAACTAATAATTATTGTTCGTATCATAAAGTTCAGAGTTTATTATTCCATTTATTATTACGGCTTTTAATTAGTGAATTAGAAATTGAAATAAACATTACCTAGCTTTCTCCCTTATGCACGGTTCCAAGCGTTGCTTCTGATAGTATTTCATTCGGTCAGTTAGCGCTAACTCTTTGCAATCCTTTTCCCGATGTCATTGGGATCCTGTGGGCTCCACGTGGACACTCCGTCTCCTTCTTGTTTTACGCGACCATGATCGACATTTGAACTGTTTGCTGTTGGTATTGCGGGAAGGATTCGGCCGCTGTTCACACGATGGGTTTAACAGTGCAGCATTATGTTTAACTTTAGACGTATATTAATATTCAATGCTCTCGATCTATAAAAATAATTTTAATTAATAATACAATAGAAAATTCGCCCTTTTATATTTTACGGTCCTTATCTTGTGGATTCAATCTACAATACATAACTAATCCTTTGGTGTTTCAGTTATGGTCCGTGCTGACTTTCTGGTGTTTGCATTGGTCATTTAATTTCTTTGTACTCTCTGCTAGAGTTATTTCAATTTCTTTATTTCAATTTCTTTGTTAGAGTTATTTCAATTTCTTTGTTAGAATTATTTCAATTTCTTTGTTAAAGTTATTTTCAATTTCTTTGTTAGAGTTATTTCACTAACTAGCCGTTTAATGGAAATTTCTTATGTTCGTCATTAGCTCCCATTGTTCACTACATTCCTTTGATTACATATATTTTCCTTTTTTTTTTTTATTATAATTATAAGACAAAACGAATTCCACCTTGTTTTTTTTTTTTTTTTCTTAAAGCAATCTTAAATCAAATTTTAGTTCTTTAGGTTTTATTTAAATACGATTCAAAATTATATCTTATAAAACTGTCTAATTTATGCTTTTAACGATAAACCTGTCTATGAGAAAAAAAATCCTTTTATTCTTATTTTACCCTACAAGATCTTTTATTTTTATTAAATATTTACACAAATCGTTTATCAATTTATATTTTTTTTTTCAAAATTATGTGTAACTCCATAGAAAGCACACTCCTTCCTGATGTATCTCGGTACAATATATATAAATTAATGCATAAAAAATAAGTAACAGAAAAAAATAATAATTAACTCTATAGCCCATTACTCTTAAGCCAACTGCCATTTATGTTGATTTATTCAATAATAAATAACAAGAGGCTTATGAATATTTTTTAAGAATTTATTTTACTATTTGATTTACTAAATTCAAATATCGGCCTTTCAAGCCAATTGTGCAAACACTTTGCGAGTGTTAATAATAAATGAATACTTTCTGACCAATACAAGATATAGCATTTATGCAGGAATAAAAGGAATCCCTCTTATTCCTACAACTCAAATATTTATATATGAGCAAATCTGAAGTACTGGCAAAGAAAGTGTGATGATAGAACAGTCACTTTAAATTACTCTATACGAAGTCTGAATGAATGACGTCGATGAAATTGTCTAGAATTTACTAAATGTCATTCCAACTGAAACTTAATCATATATAAATAAGCATTTATTTTGTATAGCGTCTGTATACGATTGTATTAAATTCAAATATAGGCCATTTATTCCTGCATAAATGCTATATTCTGTATTGGTCAGAAAGTATTCATTTATTATTAACACTCACAAAGCGTTTGCACAATTGGCTTGAAAGGCCGATATTTGAATTTAATACAATCGTATACAGACGCTATACAAAATAAATGCTTATTTATATTTGATTTACTAAAAAAGTAGCAGTTTTCTGATAATCATAAAGAGAGAGATATAATAATTAAACAAATGATTCTCTTAATTTTTTATTCTGCATTACAAGGAGTTCTGAAGTTTGATTATAAGCTTGATGAATCATGGGGCAATAGACATTAATGTTCTGCCAATCTCACAGAGGCAAATCTCTCCACACAGTAGCACCACTCAGTACAAGCCAGAGTAATCAATGAATGCAGGAAGGTTTGTGCATAAAATTCCTATCTAGTGCCTACTCATCCAATGTCCCCAGACTAGTTTCTAGCTTGCGGCTTTCATCAGTGAGGAGCCTTGGATTTGAGAGCACTGCACTAGATCTTAGGATAAGGCTCCTCACTGATGAAAGCCACAAGCTAGAAACTAGTCTGGGGATATTGGATGAATAGCATTAGATAGGGATTTTATGCACAAACTTACCTGCATCCATTGATTTCTCTGGTTTGCACTGAATCGTGCTACTATATGGAGAGTTTTGCCTCTGTGAAAAACAGCTTGTGTGAGGGTTTCTGCCAATCTCCTCATATTAGTTTTTGGCTATTGACAAACTTTAGTAGGTAGCATTCCCATATCTTGTAGTCATTTTTATTTCTTTTACAATAGCCAGCTACTAATATGAGAATGAAAAATACTTGAGTATTCATTAAATATATAGTTCTGCAGTAGAATAAAAATAATCAAATACTACATTTGCAAACACAAAAAGTCAGATGACGCTTTGATTGATATTTATAAATAATGCTATCTAAGACTAATGTAAATGTTATATCCAAAGATGTGCATAAATAATAAAAAGTTACAATGCCTTTAACATGCTGATGCTAGATCTCAGTAATTTATCTTCTGGCTATTTGTTCTTTGATTGGAAATAAAAAGTTTAAGACTGCTAATCTTCTAGCATGCCTAAGATGTTTTTTTTTAATAGTAGTACATCATGAGAACCCTATTGTGTTAGTAATTTAATTACTTCTATTCATTAATCTATTAATTAATTTGCTGATTTGTAGATATTTACAAATCCAATAAACAATAGCAATTACCTAATACAGAGGTGAGAAACTTCCAGCCTATAGACCAAGTTCAGCCCTTGAAACCTCTTAATCTATCCCCCACACATTTTCACAAACTTATATAAAATGAATTTGAGTAAAACTTCTATTTAAACATGCACTTGGTGCAGTGCAAATATTGCATTAAGAGTTAAGTAAAATAAAATAATCATTTTTCAACAATATTTTTTCTCTCTCTAACCTTTATAATAATTCTATTTCATTTTATCAGAAGTACAATATTCCAATAAATTATCTAAATTGGGTGATCTATTTGGTTATGGATTCAACAGTAATTTTCACAGCTAAATATATAATTAGAAAAAATAAAACTTGAATTTTATTTCAATTAATTGTTATTATTTTGCATTTAACTTATGTTTTATTGGAATGCCTACACAGAATAAGAAAAATTGACACAGAAAATTGCGCACATAAAAAAACGGGCCAATGCAAATTTTTTCTACAAAGAAATAGTAAATCAATGTGAAATGATGATCATGTGATGTTTATTGGCTTAAATCAATGTGCCTGATATATCTGAACCATTTCATTTAATAAAGAACGCATTATTAAAAGACACTATTTATCAGAACATTCTGATTACAATAAAATTATTGGGAAGAAAGAAATATTAAAATTGAAAACATGAAAAGGACTTTCAAATAGCTGACGTTCTATAAAAAAAAAAAATCAGAAAATTCTATGAGAGCAAGTTATTTAAAAAAAAAATCAGAAAATTCAAAGCCATTTTCTGAGGGGGTCTTTTAAAAGACTGCGTCCTAAACTGCTGTAAATTTAATCTGACCAGAACATAAAAAGAAATTTGAGATCATAAGTCCGGTGAATCGAAAAAATTGACATTAACCGTAGAACAGACATTAATAATAATCACGTTATTTTATTTTTAATTCACAAATAAATTACTACCCTCTGTTTAAAAGGGAAAGTTGAAATTGGCCTGCCAGTTGAAAATGTTGCCCCCCCCCCCCTTAATGATTAGAGATAAATTAATTAAATGTTTGATTAAATATAGGTTAATTTTTAAGTCGATAATTTTGTATGGTCCACAAATGAGATTATAAATATCCAAATGTCCCTAGGAAGAAAAAAGGTTTCTCATCCCTGGCCTAATGCTAACTGAATCCAGTCATAATGTTATTATCGATTTATTTTATTATCTTGGGCGGCTAAAATTAACCATTTGATTATTTTTAATTTTAATATTAATTTAAATAATATTTTAATTAATATTTATATATGGATAGTTAATTTATTTATAGTTTCCATAATATAATACAATACCCTGCAATGTTAAATGGTAATAATTATTTTTAGTGCATACTTTGTATGAGAGTATAATTTAAATTTTAAAAAAATAATTTAAGTATATACATTAAAATTATAAATTAAATGTTATTTCAAGAGTATAATTTAAATTTTAAAAAAATAATTTAAGTATATACATTAAAATGATAAATTTAATGTTATTTCAATCTAATAAACTTACGAATTTAACAATTAAAATTTAATGTTATTTCAATCTAATAAACTTACGAATTTAACAATTTTTAATATATTTTATTAGCAAAGTTCATTACTATATTAGACTAGTACTATTTTATCATTAACTATTTTTCCAAAAGATGTCGCTTATAAAAAAAAAGAAAATGTTTTTGAATTCTAAGTCAGAAATGCGTAATGGCGTCAACTTCGAAGTCATCCGGAATGGTACCATTAGTGGATCAATTCTGTGCTATAACTGGTAAAATAAATATGATTAAAGTACAATATTACTTTAATGTTTATTAAAATATTTTGTCATAGTAACTGTAAACAAATTCATTATATATTACAATTTGAAAATACGCAAATCTCGTAAAACCGTGTAAATATGCCGGGAGGATTCTTGCTTGCTGTATTTTTTTTTTTTTGTAGTTGTTTCTGTGATATATTAACATTTGTTTGACATAATTGTAAATCTATTTATAATATTTAAGGCCAATCTCAAATGTTTTTATTCATTTTTGGTTAATCTGTTTTTTAAAACAATACTTAAAAGATTATTCTCTGAATACTTTTCAATTCCCTTTTGTCTTTTGAGTATTTAAGATATTCACTGATGGCCTTATTACAGAAATTTATGCCGATGATAATGTCTTATATAGAATATATTACTTTTTATTACTATAATATAATTATTGTAAAAATATTTGTAATCTTGCCTTAGAATGAAATATTTTTTTCAACACAATAAATGGAAAACTACATTTTTGTCTTCCATTTTTCTAGAAACTTATAATTGGAAAATTATTTTATTGATAGTAGACTTTAATTTGTTCAGGCGCTGAACTTAGATTGCCGACAAAGTCCACAGTTAGCGGATAGTGCAATGACTCAAATATGAGTGTTAATTTCAGATAACTAATAAACATGATCCTACTAATAATATCTGCTGCACAGTATGTTTCGATGTTATCAGAGATTAGATAAATTCCTCTTCCTTATTACTGTAGAATGATCATTAAAGATATTGTGTCCATATTATTTATTCTTTTTTACAAATATTATCTATCATTAATGTTCGCTTTGATTTGTGCAGATCTGTCATGATTCCAGACTATCATTACAAACTTCTCTATTTTGCTTTAGTCATCGAATATAACATTCTAAGATTGTTTTATTTTTTCCTTAATTCAGTATTAAATACTGACATAGTTATCATGATTATTTTATCTTATGTATTAAGGTTCATGTGGGGGGAAGGGGATCAGTTGTGTTTTGAAAATGAATTTAAATTGCTAATAAATATTTATATGCACATTCTGTCATTAATAGTGCTTGTATGGTTAGTTGTTCAGGAAGTTAAGGGACATTTGAGCTCCAAAGTGATACATCAGACTTCAGTCCAAGAGCCATCACCCTCAAATTAACCAATCTATTATAAAGCTAAAGCACTTAGATTTTCTCTGCGGTTAATAATATAGCTTTTTTCTTTGTTTAATTTATTTTGCAATATAAATATTAGATTTTTTTTTTCTTAATATGAATTTTTATTTTATGCATTGATGATATTAAATTGTTTTTTTATGTATATAGTAAACCTATAAATATTCTCAAAATCTAAATCTTTTTATGCTATATGTTTTAGATTTGTTTCCTTAAGATTTTAATTATAACAAAAGAATATATATATCAAAAAAAGAACTCTCATTTGAAAAAGCAAATTTATTTTATTTAGAAAAAATGTGAATTTAAATTTAATTTGAATACACAAAGTTTTTTATATTAATATTTTTATTTAGGTTCTACCAAAGAAATAGGACAAAGAATGCTAGAAGCTTGCAATGGAAATTTAGAAATGGCTATCAACATGCATGTAGATAGCACTAGTGGAACTTCTTTTCCATTATCAAGTAATAACCCATCAGAGCTTGCCGCTGTACCTGATGAGTAAGAAGTTTTATATATGTATTTTAACTAACAATTATTATGACATTAAATATGGAGATTTTTTTTTATTGCTGATATTGAGTCTAAAACTATTGTTTTTATCTCTGTAATTTAATGTTATAGTCTAGAATTTTTTTTTTAACACAAAAAAAACAAACAAACAATGAAATATAATTTTTAATGATATAAAGAACTCCTTGAAGTTTAGGATGCTATATCAAGTTAATAAATTATGTTAAAGGCTGATAATGACATATTCCCATTACCAATGAGCAAAGATTATAGTTTGGCAGTGAAATCTTATTGCTTAGTTGTATTATCTTGACTTTAAGCAGAGAACAAATATAATTTTAGTAAAAGAAATTTTAAAAAAGAGAGGTAATTTAGAAGGTTGTAGTGTTTGGGGAAGAGGGCATTGCATACTTATAAATTCTTTTTTAGATTATTCTGTATTATGTTTTGGTTTATTAAGCTTGTGGAAAGTAAGACTGCTTAATATTTAAGAACTATGCTGAAAAAAATTGACATGTTGTCATTGAAGAAAAAAATGAAGATTAATATGAAGATACAATTAACGAACTACTGCACATGTGGACATAACTTCAGAAAAAATTTAATTATCAAAGCATAAAAATTTACAATTACAATCTGCATTTGGAATTACTTGTTCTTATATATGTTTGTATACTTTTTAAATGTAATTGTATTTGCAGCTGGGATGTTCATTTTTTTTTTAGATTATTGAGGATATTTTAAAATCAAAAATTGAGATCCTTTACAGAGTAATTATTTAACATAGCATTGATGTTATTGCACTTCAGGAAGCTCTTTTTTTTTTTTTCTAATAATGCTCCTTTTCTTAAAATTCCTAGAATTACATTGATTCTTAATAGAATACATTTTGTAAAGCAAATAACTTTTATTGAAAATAACTCAAATGATATTGCAATCACAATTCAATTTGATAATTTTTTTATATATGTAATATTTAAGAATTCCCCGATACAAACCATTTTACCTTCTTACAATTTTTCATATCTTCTGTCTATATAGCTTTAAAATTTTATAGTAGCTTTTGGGATATGTAAATGAGGAGATCAAGCAGGTCGTTAACTTAAAGAATGGTTGGATTTAAACAACATGCCTTTACTTTATGATGCTGGGCAAAGAGAACTTTCTATTCAGGTAGATGAGGAAGAGAGAATACTCTTGATTTATGTTTTATGTCAACAAAATATGATTCATTATCTGTTAATATACTGATATTGGATCATTCCTCCCATAAATCCAAGTTTAATTATTCTTGAAATCTACATTCCTGTAGTTGAAAATTATTCTTTTCCAAGATGGAATTTAAGAAAAGCTGACTAAAATTGATATACTGGATATCTTGAATAGAATACTAATAGAATCTTTCCAATTCCTTTTTTTGTAATTAGATTTAAAAACTTATAATAAGAGCAGCGAAAGGATTCATCCTTCGAGGATATTGAAAGCAATTCATTCCAGGTTAAAACAAAACCAGCAATAATTTTTATGGCCAGTGTTTGTCTACCAAAATTTCGAAATTGCTGGTAAACTTGTTAGTACTTGTCTCACTGTATAAGACCAAAAATGTCTTTTGAAAATACCGGTTGTGTACAGCCATCTCTTCGAAAACATGAAATTTGGCATGAATCCACCACATCACACTCTGAAAAAAGCCTTTCCAAATTTTTAGCAGCTTCCAAGATGCGTAGGAAAGCACACTGACAGGGTGATAATTATTACTACGCAATACTATTACAGTTGGTATACAAGACAATGATTTTGAAAAGAGATTTCAACGCTTGTGTGAAATTGAACAACAGACATCCTGATATCAAATGGTAGCGAACTGTCATTACTGAACATACGCATAAAGCGTGGCCACACATAGCTAGCCGTACGATTTCTGTGCTTTTGCACAAAGAACAATGCCATCACATGGCCTAAAATGGCTATTACGAAGGTAGTGTTGTAAGTAGCTAGCCGTAGTTTCAGCCACGAAAATGCCATATTTCTGCATTTTTGCACAGAAACAGCACCATCAAGCAATGTACGGCTGCTAATAGACAAGTACCATTTGTTAAATCATTAGATGATGCTAGAAAAGAAGGGGAGAGAGAGTATAAAAAAAATTTTTTTCTTTTTTTTTTGTCAATGTTTTCTGAAATTTAATGGTTGTAAAGGTACTTCTAAAATAAGTATTACTATCCTGCTAATGAAATTGCCAGTCTTATATATCAGGCTTCTAAATCCAAAAATGATGAAGTAAAAAAAGTATTGTTAGAGCAGAAATCTAAACTTTTTTTTTTCACAATGTTTCTGTAATATCAGCCTAATCAAACCAGTAGATATTTGTAAAACTTGAAATTGCTTTTGATTGTCTTAAAGCAGAAAAAATCCCAGGAGCAGATAGCATAATTCTTAAAACCAAAATAAGCCAACAATGATTCAAAAAAAATCCAATATTATTATTTTATATTCTTTAATAGCTATTTGATAGAATCATATAAGAATTTTGCAATAGTTGAGAGCAAATTGGATTTAGGCTAGGAATAAGCTGCTGTGAACAAGTTTTACCTTTAACAACTCATATTGAAGATAGTTTTCAAAATAAATTTAAAATTGAAACAAACAACTACTTATATTTACAATTATTTAATTATCAACCCAGCTTTTATCTCTCGGTTGATAATTAAATAATTGTAAATATAATTAGTTATTTGTTTCAATTTTATTTAGGTTATATTAAGAATATGTGTATAACAACATTGTGGACAAATAATTTTTATACTGAATATTTGAGTATTGTATGTATTTATTATCTAACTTCAGTTTATCAATTACATTTACAAAATGCTCTCCAATAGCAAAATTCAAGTAACAATATAGTAGATGCAAAATTTTTCTATCACAGGATTTAGTTTTATCATCTATTTTGATATATTCATCAGTGATTTTCTGGATACAGGGTACAGGAAATTTATCTATGCTGATGACATTGCTTTTACTTTTCATCTAAGCAACAGAGAAACATCTCATAATCTGAATATATCGATTATAATGAGTTAGAAGAAGTTAACAGTTACAAATACCTTGGTCAGATTATTAATACAGATGGAAACATAATGGATGAAATTAATCATAGAATTAAGCTTGGTTGGAGTGCTTTTGGTAGAAATAACTTGATACTAAAAGGAAATATGCCTATGTATTTGAAAAGGAATGTGTTTAATAAATATGTTTTACCAGTTCTTACTTATGGATCTGAGACTTGGACACTTAATAGAAGAGCAATACAGAAACTTCAAACCACTCAAAGAAGTTATGGAGAGATGCATTTTAGGAGCAACAAGAAGAGATCGAAAATGCAATATATGGGTAAGAGAACAAACAGGTGTTACTGACCTCGATGAAAAAATTAAGAGACTGAAGTGGAGTTGAATTGGACATATTGCTAGAAGAGATGATAATAGATGGACAATTAAAATCTTAAAGTGGATTACAAGAGATTGTGAAAGACCCAGAAAGAGACCACATGTGAGATGGATGGATGAAATAAGAAAGTGTGCAGGGGTGATATGTTGAAGAGAAGCTAAAGATCGAAGTTGATGGATTGAACTTGGAGAGACCTTCATCCTGCAGTGAATTGATAATGGTTGATGATGATGAACAAAAAATCGAAATAGATATCTTTCTCATGCTATTTAGGTGTAACCTTGGATTATAATATAACTTAAATTTTCCTCATTTATCTAGCATTAGATCTCAAATAATTTCTAGAAATAACTTTCTTGGAATCTATTTGGACTTTTGATCTAGAATTTTATGGGCAGTTTCTTTAGCACTAGCATATTTTATTGGTAGATACTGTGCTTTTATTTGGAGAAAAAATATCTACAATTAAACTAAATTAAATGCTCAATTAAATATTCACTCAGGCTAATTCTTTATTCCTCCACCTAATATTAAATGAAAAATTGCCTCACAGAAAATATATTAAAAGCTATTTAGTAGATCAGACTTGCTAATAACTCAAAAAATAATTTTACTATTTAAGATATATCTCAAATCAGTATTCTCTTTCTGAATGTTAAATCAAGAATTTACAACTGAAGAATTATGGCATTAAAAATGGATTTTTTATGAAATCCCCAAAATTTCTTTTTTCTAGATTCAATAATAAAGTCAGCTGGATTTGATCTTAAATGTTATTGGATTCTCATCAACAAATTCAGGAAACTCATGATTGTTGAGCTTGTGCTTTATAAATGGAATTTAACAGCCAGTGATTTATGTAAATTCTATTTCAATTGGAATTGTACAAGTTCTTTTATAATATTTTGGTAATAGTTAAGTTTTTTTTAAAAAAAAATTTTTTTAAATAAATAACTTTTTAAAATATGAGATATATCAATATTTTTTAAAACCAATAAAATAAACAGCATAGTCTAATTTTTAATGTTAGGAATCTCCATTGGTGATAAAATTACTGCTGGCCTGGCTCTCCTTGACAGTGGAAGATCACAAGAATTGATGTATAAGATTGAAATATATATTGAAATGATTATAGTTTCATTAAAATATTATCTTAAAAGTAAAGATTGTTATATGAAATATATATATTGAAATGTTTGGAGTTTAGTTAAAATGTTGTATTAAAAGTAAAGAACTTTATGTGTAATAAATATTGAAATGATTGTACTTTATTTAAAATATAATAAAGATCATTGCCAAATGAAAAATGTTCATTAACAAAAGAAATTTAATTAATGTGAACTATAATTAAATTTAAGAAGTCGAAATTGAACTAATTGGACTGAAAATAAACTTACCATCTGGAACCTTCCCATCGACTGAAATACTCGAGAAATAACGAAAAAAGTGAAAAGGATAAAAGCTAAGGCAAAACAAAAAACAGACTTTTTGTCTTCGTTTGAAAACCAATAGAAAATCAGTCGTGGACATCTTTTCCCAGGATCTTGGCTCCTATAGGTCACCTAGTCAACTATTGATTTTGAAATGGATCCCTTGATCTTATTATGTTTTAGTATGCCTCAAGGACTACTTGCTATTATCTGCATAACTAGTATGGTATATAATACTAGACAGTAAATTAGTAAGTGCTCTTCATTATAGTAACTTTTGTGTATATATAATATCAGATAGTAAATCGAATAATTACTGTTCGTTTTATTAATTCTAATGATGTACATCATAATTATATGAGTACTGTTCATTATTAACTGAATTATGTAAATATTCTATAATTAAATAGTGTAATTATAAGCATTTTGAGGCGCTGGGTTATTGGGTCCTCCATTATTCTACTGAAAATTAGTTGCATTCCCTAAATAAAGTAGGGTTTTTTTAAATAAGGGAATTAGAAGCTCAGAACATTATAAAGGTAACCAGTGTCTAATTTATTATCACAAGTAAGAGACAAAAAGGAAATAGGAGATCTAATTTTTTTTTTAAATTTACAGCCAATACAGAATAGAATAATATTAGGCATGAATTATTTTATTTAATAAAGGTCATCCATAGTAGCAATGAACCTAATCATAGAAGAATTTTGACAACAATCTCCATATTTGGTGAGTTTGAGAAGACAATGGGATTTATAATTGCTTAATTAAGCTATCCTTATCCATTTATATCAAACCCTGTAACTATTAATCTAATATTGTCTACTTAATGATGCTATGAATAGTTTTTTGCATTAGAAGAGATTTTAGTGTTGATTTAAAATACTTCTATTATTAGATGGGCACTTGTATCTACTATGTAGCAAAAGTCTCTTAAATTAAAAACTTAATATTTTACTATCAAAAATTTTAGTCATTTACTCGAGATGTTTCTTGAATAAAAATTTAAAACTTTACAGTCAAAAATTGCTGAAGTCACTGATAGATTTTTCAATTAAAGAATCGCCTAATTGTTGAAATTTTCAAGATTTTTCCAGAAAAAGTCAGGTATGATGCTTGTGAACATTTTAATAAAAGAATGCTCACCAAATCTCGAAAGCACATTTCTATCTATTAATATTAATATCATTTACATTCTTTATTACTTTTCAATGATATTAATATTAAATGGATTTGGCAATGCAATAAGAAAGATAAAGTTATAAATTATATATTAAAAGGAATTTAAAGGCTTATTTAGGATGACGCTATCAATTTTTTTTTTTTTAAGTTTTAAAATATAATAAAGTAAGAATTTTTTATATATTAACTTTTTTAGTTATTTTATTTATGTTGAATACAATTTTAAATTTATAAATTGTATATAAATACATTGTGATACTGGTGGTATAATATTAGAAAACTGCTTGAATGTATAAACCCAGTTATTATCTCACTATACTGCATATAAAATAAAGATATTTAAGCATGTGTCTTTTATCACTTTAGAGAAAATGTGCGTGCTCCAATTCCACAGACTAGAGGTGTGTTAGTTGAAGAAAATTATCATTTTAGTAAGTATTTTTTATTTATTTGATGTTACTTTACATGTAAAAATTTGTTGACTACAATTACTGAATAGAAACAATTTTAATGACTATTCACTTTTGCTGTTTAAACTGATACAAAAATGGTAATTGAGACCAATAGACTTTGAATATTCTTGAATACAAAAAACAACAACTGCTGAATGAAAGCAGATTGATAGGGTTGCTAAAATGTAGCAAATTAACAGTTTGGAAATATTGTCTACTGCAAAAAGGAGTTTGGTAGTCATTGAAAGAAGTGTTGTTTTATTTCTCTCTTAAGTCCTAAAGGAATTGAGCAGAGAAGCTTTAATGTCCATTAGAAATGTTGTCATTATTTTTATTACCATATAATTATTTATATAATAAATAAACATGGATGTGCTGTTAATCAATATCCAAAAGCCATTATGATAAGTTTTCTGATTTTTATTTCTGAGTTTAAAACGAAGAAAATACCTTGGTCTTTCTTCTCAGAGGTTTAATGCATTTAAACTAAGGCATGGATTGAATTTTCATAAGAGCTCAGTTGTGCATGTGTTGAAAATGTTATTTATGTATATAACTAACAAAAATAAATTTATGATCTACCGTTACTGTTGGTACCACAAGTGTAACATCTGCTGATGATGAAGAGGAGAATAAAAAGATGGCATGTGATTTGTTAATCATGTATATTGTCACCACTCTTAATTGAAGATCTTTGAAATGGAGGAAGCATTGGAGATGTCCTAAGAAAACCAAGTAGTAAAGAACCTCTATTTGTTGTTGGGGTAATTTATGATCTCCTCTTCTTCATTATAATTATTATTGTGTTAAGTCTTATTTTTAGTGTAATCATTGATACCTTTACTGATTTGAGGAGTGAAAAACAACAGAAAAAAGAAATTCTTAAAAATATCTGCCTCATTTGTGGTCTTGATCAGTCTTCCTTTGATAATAAAGCTATCTTTCGATGAACAAATTAAATGTGCTCTTAATATGTGATATTATTTATATTTTATTGTTCTTGTTAAAGTCAAAGATCCTACAAAATTCACAGATTCTGAAAGTTAGGTTTATGCCATGATCAAGGATAAAAATTAGGAATGGTTTCCCCTGATACATGCCATATATTTGGCAGCTGACAAAAGTGAAGGAGAACAAAATGAATTATGAAATTTACAGGCCCAGCTTGAAATGACCAGCAAAGTAGTCATCAATCTTTCACAACAACTGGAAGAACTCAAAGAACAGATGACAGAACAATGCAAACTAAAATGAAGAATTGGATTACTGAGTACTGCATCCTTAGCTATTGGATTCGCATTGTAATGTAATTGGTGATTTTGTGCTAAGTTATAATAATTGATATTACTATATACATTAATACAATATCAGCATTCCATTTTTATATGAATCTGGTAGATCAAGATTTTTTTTTTTTTTTTTTGAAACATGGTCTTATTATAGTATGAAAAAAAAGACATTATTCATATTGCTTTTCTATTTACCATACATGTTGTTTCAATATGCCTTAACTGTATAATACAGACATAAATAAGTTATAATATTGAGCAATGATTATGAATTTTCATTTTGTATTAAATTTAGAGATAATAAAATGACATACTTTGTAATTTTATAACATGGATCCAGTTTAAATTCTTAAGAATATCACAAAGTGAACATTACTTATTAAACTGTGATGATACCAAGAAGATTAATATTGCTAAAATATCACATGATCACCATTTCTTATGCATACAGAAGCTGTTAAAACAGTAATGCTGAGTTATGTGATGCATTGGGGACTTCTCATACGGAGTCAGGAATCTCTCGGCAACTATGCCTAGAGAAACCTGTTAGCCACTTTAAATTCCGATTTCATTCCCCACCCTAAGTTTTCCCATATTCTTTTCTATCCTGCTCCATCTCATTTCCATAATATAATCTTTGTCAATTCCATGGCCTTTATATCTAAATCCCCTTATCTTTTCCCAAACCCAGTATAAAAACCAATAACTCACTTTCTGTATAATCATTTTGTTTATATTTATTCTTCCACAACTTCATTATTTATACCCTTTCTGCTTTCAGGCACTTACATTCAATTAACAGATACCTAATATTTTGTATGCCTTCCTTACACAACTTGCAGACTATATCACCCACATTTTTCCATTTATGTGTATATTACTTTGTTGTTAAAGATCCCGTTCAAGCCTTAAACAGTAAACTACTTTCCTGGCTATTATAATAAATTAACTCGCACCCAAAATTCTACTTCTATATATATTTAAACTCTTTTTTTAATCTCCATACTAGTTCTCCATCTCTCCAATCCTCTATTCTTTATTAATGCATCTATTCTTCTATCCCATTCCTTAACACTACAATACTCAATAATTTTTCTAACACTGTCATACCACCTTTTGTATAAGTATACTTTAAATCTTCTGCATATTGCATTATCTTTCTCATTTATCTTAACCCAATTAAATACTATTTTGGCTATTCTTTTATTATCCATAAACTGCAGTCCACCGAACATTGTCATTTTGCTTTTTGCATCTCTCATATAAAAACTTGACCATCCCATTTCTCCTTATATGTGATGTGCTGTGATGCACTGTGACTTCTCCTTAAACGGAGTCAGGAATCTCTCAGCAGCTATACCCAGAGAAACCTGTTAGCCACTTTACCTTCCCTTTTCATTGTCCACCCTAAGTTTTTCCATAATCTGATCCATCTCATTTCCACAACATATTCTTTGTCAACTCCATGACCTTCATATCTAAATCCCCCTTATTTTTTCCCAAACCTAACATAAAAACCAATAACTCACTTTCTGTATAATCACTTTGTTCATATTTAATCTTCCATAACTTCATTATTTGTACTCGCTCTGCTTCCAAGCATTTACATTGAAGTAACAGATGCCTAATATTTTCTATGCCTTCTTTACACAACTTGCTGACTAAATCACCCATATTTTTCCATTTACATGTATATTCCCTTGTTGCTAAAGATCTTGTTCGAGCCTTAAACAGTAAATTACTTTCCTTACTATTATCATAAATTAACTCATACCCAATGTTCTGTTTACTTCTATACATATTTTAACTCATTTTACTCTCCATACTAGTTCTCCATCTCTCCAACTTTCCTATTTTTTATTAATGCATCTATTCTTCTATCCCACTCCTTATTACTATAACACTCGACAATCCTCCTAACACAATCATCCCACCTTTTGTACAAGTATACTGACATAAATTCTTTATCCAAATCTTCTGCATACCGCATTTCCTTTCTCACCCATCTTGTTGCCTGCCCTTTACTTCTAACCCAATTAAATACTATTTTGACTATTTTTTTATTATCTATATTATATGTGATGTGATGTGATGTGCTGTAGCTACTCCTTAAACGAAGTCAAGAATCTCTCAGCAATTATACCAAGAAAAACTTGTTAGCTACTTAATTTTACATTCCTCAGTCTAATTTTTCCCATATTCTGCTCCATCCCATTTCTACAACGTAATCTTTGTCAACTCTACAGCCTTTATATCTAAATCCCCTTTATCTTTTTCCAAACCCAGCATAAAAATCAATAATCTATTTTCTGTATAATCACTTTTTTCATATTTATTTTCCCATAACTTCATTATATGTGCCCTTTCTGTTTTCAAGCAAATGCCTAATATTTTCTATAAACTTCCTTACATAATTTACCAAATAAATCACCCATATTTTTCCATTTACATGTATATTCTCTTGTTGCTAAAGATCCTGTTCGAGCCTTAAACAATGAACTACTTTCCTTACTATTATCATAAATTAACTCACACCTAATATTCTATTTATTTCTATATATATTTAAACTCTTTTCACTCTCCATACTAGTTCTCCAACTCTATATTTTTTATTAGTAAATCTATTCTTTTATCCCATTCCTTACCACTATAACACTCAACAATCCTCCTAACACAATCATCCCATCTTTTATACAAATATACAGATATAAATTCTTTATCCAAATCTTTTGCATACCATATTACCTTTCTCACTCATCTTGTTACCTGCCCTTTACTCATAACCCAATTAAATACTATTTTAGCTATTCTTTTATTATCCATAAACTGCAATCTACCAAACATTTTCATTTTACTTTTTGCATCTCTCATATGAAAACTTGATATCTACTTATCCAATATTACCAGACTAGTTTCTAGCTTATGACTTTCGTCCAGTGAGTAGTCTTGGATCTGAGAGCACTGCACCTGGATCTAATGCAATCCTCCTGCAATCACATCTTTACAGTATACACTATTGTGTTTCATCTTGACTTATATTTAATAGTTAACTAAATAGAT
Source organism: Epiperipatus broadwayi (assembly GCA_028023455.1). Lineage (NCBI taxonomy): Eukaryota > Metazoa > Onychophora > Udeonychophora > Euonychophora > Peripatidae > Epiperipatus > Epiperipatus broadwayi. The sequence goes on from JAQFVV010000184.1 coordinate 2,364,566, forward strand.
ACAAGGTGGCTGCTGCAGGGTTGCATTAGATTTTGAAGAAATTTTGTCAGAGAGTAAATTTGAGCATTGTAAACTTATCTAATATTTATGAGGGACAATATACATGGTCTAGGAATAATATATCCCACACAATAGATTATATATTGGTAGAGAAAGATGGAATGAATAAAGTACGGAAAATTAAGGTGTTTGATAATGAAGAGAGAGTATGTAATAGTGATCATAATTTTGTTGTAATTGAAATGGTTAGTAATGTGATGGAAAATAGGAATAAAAGTAGAAACAATAGTGAAAGATGTGGATGGAGAGTGAATGATAAGAATAAATTAGAAGAGTATAAAATACAAGTTGAAGAAACCATGGAAGAGTTGATTGGAAATGAGTATGAGGACTGGTGTGATGAAATAGAAAAAGTGGCAAATAGGGTTTTAGATGAGAATATTCAGAATAATAAAAGTAATAGAAAAATGAGAGTTAGTAAAAGTGTAAAAGAGAGGAAAAAAGCCTGTAGAGAATATAAGGGTGCTATTAAGAACAAAGAAAGTAAAGATATTAATGCTAAATGGGAAAAGTACTTAGAAAAGAAGAAGTTAGCTAAAATAGATAATTATAGAGAGAGAATGAAACTAAATAGTAAATTATTGGATGATATTAATAAAAGTGGAAGAGATGGGAGTAAAAAATTTTGGAATTACATTAAAAGGAGAAATTTAGGGGAGAGAGAGATAGTATTACTGGATGAGGAGGGAATAGAGTGTAGCTCTAGAGAAGAATTAGAGAGAATATTGAATAGTTATGTAATGGATATAGAAAAGATGTTAGATGTGAAGGACAGAGGGATAGAAAATATGAAAGCATATAGTAATGGGAATATTACGTTTACCGAAAATGAACTGAATGAGGCAGGGAAGAAACTGAGAAGTGGTAAGGCAAGAGGATTAGATGGATGGGTAGCAGAGATGGTAATGAATTTGGGGCATAGGGCAAAAGTAAAGTTACTATCATGTTTTAATAAGATGGCACAGAAGAGAGTTTTTCCGGTTAGTTGAAGTAATACAAGAATAAGATTATTATTTAAAGGAAAGAGTAAGGATCATAGAAAGTTAAATAATTATAGACCGATAGCGGTAACATCAGTTTTATATAAAGTTTTTTCATATATGTTGGCTGGAAGAGTTGCAAAATGGATGGAAGAAAATAATGTAGTGGGGGAAATGCAAGGAGGTTTTAGATCAGATAGGCGTATAGGAGATAGTTTATTTGTAGTTACACAACTTATAGATATGAGTGTAAATTCAGGTAGACAGTTATATATGAGTTTTATAGATATAGAGAAGGCATATGATAGAGTGAATAGAAATAGATTATGGATAAGTTTAGCAAATCTGGGAATGGATGAAGCTTTAGTGGGTGTTATTAAGAAATTATATGAAAATAATTACTTTACATATCAATTAGGGGATATAGAATCAGTTAAAGTTAAAAATGGGGTGGGACTGAGGCAAGGATGCCCTATGTCACCTATTTTGTTTGTGTTGTATTTGAGTGAAATGGAAAGAGCAATAGAAAGTCTAGGAAGAGGAATAGAGATACCGTTAATAGGTGGCAAGAGAGTATATACATTGTCAGGTCTTTTTTTTTGCGGATGATGTCTTTTTGTGGCAGAAAGAAGAGAAGATATGGAAGTGATGCTGAGGACATGCGCAAGGGTGGGTAAAGATATGGGGATTAAATTTAGTGAAGAAAAATCAAATATAATGATGATGAATACTGGGGAAAGAGAAGACAAAGATTTTTTATTGGGGGATATAAAGTTAAGTGTGGTGAACAGATATAGTTATTTGGGAATCATCTTAAGTAATAAGAAAAATTGCTTGGATGAATGGGAGAAAAAATTGATAAATGAATCAAAGAAAAGAAAAGGATTGATAAAGAAATTAACAGTGTTTTCATATAATAAATATGATGTAGCTAGAATTGTATGGAAGAGAGTGGCAGTAGCAGGGTTAACATACGGCAATGATGCATTATGTGTTAGTAAAGGGGTATTAGATTGCTTAGAAAAAGTACAAAGGGAAGTAGGAAGACATGCATTAGATGCTGAGATGTGGACAGCAAAAGAGGCAATTCAAGGAGAAATGGGATGGTCAAGTTTTTATATGAGGGATGCAAAAAGCATATTGAAAATGTTCGGTAGATTGCAGTTTATGGATAATAAAAGAATAGCCAAAATAGTATTTAATTGGGTTACAAATAAAGGGCAGGCAACAAGATGGGTGAGAAAGGTAATGTGGTATGCAGAAGATTTGGATAAAGAAGTTATGTCAGTATACTTGTACAAAAAATGGGATGATTGTGTTAGGAGGATTGTTGAGTGTTATAGTGGGAAGGAGTGGGATAGAAGAATAGATGCACTAATAAAGAATAGGGAGTTGGAGAGATGGAGAACTAGTATGGAGAGTAAAACGAGTTTAAATATATATAGAAGTAAACGGAACATTGGGTGTGAGTTAATTTATGATAATAGTAAGGAAAGTAGTTTATTGTTTAAGGCTCGAATGGGATCTTTAGCAACAAGGGATTATACACGTAAATGGAAAAATATGGGTGATTTAGTCTGCAAATTGTGTAAGGAAGGCATAGAAAACATTAGGCATTTGTTATTTCAATGTAAATGTTTGGAAGCAGAAAGGGTACAAATAATGAAGTTATGGAAGGTTAAATATGAACAAAGTGATTATACAGAAAGCGAGTTATTGGTTTTTATGCTAGGTTTGGGATAAAATAAGGGGAATTTAGATATGAAGATCGTGGCGTTGACAAAGATTATGTTGTGGAAATGGGATGGAGCACATTATGGGAAAACTTAGGGTGGACAATGGAAAAGGAAGGTAAAGTGGCTAACAGGTTTCTCTGGGCATAGTTGCTGAGAGATTCCTGACTCCCTTTAAGGAGAAGTCACAATACATCACATCACCTAAGATCTAAGTGCAATGCAGATCCAAGACTTCTCACTGATGAAAGCCATAAGCTAGAAACTAGTCTGGAAATATTGGATAGTAGGCACAAGATAGGGATTTTATGTACAAACTAGGTAATACTATTATCTGGAGAAATGACTACTGTTTTAAGATTAATATTGCAAGAATTTATAACAGGGTAATTACATGTCTCCACAATCTTTACATTAATTTTATGTGAAATATTTTATGAATTAAATAGGAAGAAAAAAAATAAAAATAAGTGGAGATGACTTTAACATTTAAATTTTGCAGATGGTATGGTTGTTTTCACACATAATGCTTCAGAAAATTGTAGAAATATTACAAAAGCTGTTAGATGAAAGTAAGAAAATAGAATTAAAGATAAAGATTAATGCAATATTCAATAACTTTTCATAAAAGAAGAAAATAAAGATCGGTAATTTGATACAAATAACAGCAACATGGATGAAATTAATCATAAAATTAAATTTTGATGGAATGATTTTGATAGAAACTATTTAATGTTAAAAAGAAATATGTTCTTCAAAGAAAGATTTTTAGTAAGTGTGATTTATTAAAGCTTTCTTATGGATCTGTGACTTGGACATGTAATAAAAGAGCAGTATATAGATAAAAGCATGCAGGATGTAATGAAAGGGTCCAGAAAGCAATATATATATTAGAAAAAACATCACTAATATCATTGAAAAAATTAAGAATTAAGGTGGTGAAAAAAATTTTCTGGAATGATGAGAAGAAAGACTATTGGATAAACTGGATTAAACTTTGATTCTGCAATGGGTTTTTGAGTAGTTGAAAATGGTGATTTTTTTTATTATTATTTAGTTCTTTTGTTTATTTTCATTGAAATGATGCACATACAGTAAAATAGTTGTCTTTGCAAAATAATAAAATTATATATCAAATTTTTATCTCCTATGATGTTAATAAACTATGGAAACATTGATGCTATGTCAGAAATTTTATTTTTTCACAATTCTACTTTTTTTATTAATATTCTGAATACTATCATCCAATGGAAATTCCATTACATTGGTAAGAGATTTAAAAAAATAGATTTGCTAAAAAAATCTTTTCTGTATTATTTTTATTATATACAATTATTGCGCTTATATAAAGACATTTTATTTTATATTGTGTGATTTTTATGAAGAATATAATGAAACTACTATTAAAAATTCTAATTTAAATCATACTTATCAAGATTTAGGAGTAATCATAAAAATAATTACTTTTATAAAAGTCTTTAAATTCTTTTTTTTTTTAAATGATAATGACCATAAGTTCTTAATAATATTGCTACTTTTGGTATGTTTCTGAAAAACATATTTTGTCTTTACATTATGCAAACTGATATTTTTTTTGAAAATTCAGTACTTTAAATTCATATTGATTATTGATGGAAAACCTGATAAATAAATGTTTTACATTTGATAAAAGAATAAATTTTGAAAATGATATGAAAATATCAAAGGTCTCTCAACTGAAGATTTTTTTTTTTTTAATGATATATTAAGAAGTCTGTAGCTTTCTGTACCTATAATTAATTATCTCTTTTTTACTACTAACTTTCTTGGTCAGCATTATAAGTATGTGGATTTTCTTTTCTATTTGTATAATTACATAAGTTCATTTTTACTTTACATTTGCATTTATAAACCACAAAATATGCATTGGCCATAACAACATTATACAACATATTAATTTTTATAGGGTTACGTGGAAGGCGAAGAGCTGGTCGATCAGTTTTTGATGGCTTTAGAGATTTTCAAGAAGAAGCTAGTAAGTACTTTTTTATATGAATATAGAGCTGCAGTGATTGAGTAGACAATGTGGCAAATGTTTAGGACCCTGATTTTTGTGTATGAATGGGACAAAGGAACACATTACATTATGTTGATATAAATTTATTTCCTCCATATTGTATTTATTTTATCTGTAAGCATGCAAATTTTACCTGTTTATTGAGTTTGGGAACCAAACAGTTTTTGCCTGTTTAATAACAGAGAAGAAATTGGGCCAAATGTTTACCTTATCTAGGCCACCAAAAAAACTTCATGATTTTATGTATGTATAATAAATTGTAATACTATTTATATGTATATTGTAATGGTATTTAAACATAATCTCTAATCCAAAAATTGATGATGAGCATACTGAAGTATTTTAATCAGTTTATGAGTCTAAAAAAAATATTGACCAGCTGATAATTACATTTCCTGTCTCATCATCATTCATTCAGACTTGTACATCTACCATAACTATATTCATATTACTACATATAAATTGTGAATATTGTTTAAAAGACCTGAGCTTACTGGGTATTTTTTCATTTGTTTTGGATCACTACAATTAACCAAGATTCATTAAGATACCATTTCCTGCCCCCTTCTTCCACACGCCTGATTGATGTTTTAATTATAAGTATATAAAAAAACAATTGATAATCGAATAAATTTTACATATTATTACACTCGTAATTCATCAAAAATATGCAAACAAATATATAATTCACTTTAAAGCAAAATAAAATAATACTAAAACAATAATACAATAAAATGATAGTAATCACAATTAAATAAATATTATTTCATAACATTATTCTAACATGTTATATAAATATCAAAACAGTTTTACTGAATTTTTTTGTTAATGTTAACTAAATAACTATATCAATGGAATAAGAATAGACATTTGCATTATGTGTACACATTAAAAGATGAGAGGTTGCCTTGACAACAGTGAGAAATATTGATTACTATCTATATTGTGAATGTTTAGGTGGTAACTGGTTGGTTTCTAATGCTTATATTGATTAGATATGGAATTCTATAAGTATGCAATTAATATAATGGTAAAGATTTACTATAGCAAGATGCTTGTTGCTAAAACTTTAGAAACAAAAACCTAATAAGTTCCAAATTTATTGTAATTCATTGATTGTATTTTTTTATATTTGTAGTTATTTAATTTTATTTTTTGTACGTATATTATCATTTCATCTTGAAATGATTTTTTTTTTTTAATTTTATTATATAATGTAAAATTGTTTTCTATTAATTTTATAAAATTCAAGATATCGATTATATCTCAGATTTTATTTCAAATGTTCACACTAGTCCTTATAATTTTTGTGTTCCATAGGAAATTAGAGAATGTTTAACCACTGAGAAACGGCCAAATGTTAGCATAGATTTGGGGGGGGGCAAGTTTGAGGTTATTCCAGGCTGAAGGTTTCTTTTCACGTGAAAAAATGACACCCTAATAAAGACTGTGAATGCATACTTTTATCATTAGTTAACTAAAAATAACTTACTTCTGAATGGGAAAGCCTTTTTTGAATTCTTAGTATTGATTTTGAGGAGGTGATTGTGAAATATAATCATTTTTACGTTCAGTCATCATCATCATTATCTACTTTCTGTATAACTGTGTGAGGGTTAGAGTAATTAAAGTTATGTTGAAAGTCATTTCCTCCAGGTTACCGATACAATGGTATACTATTGTGGATCTTTGAGGAAATATTCTGATGATAGTGAAAATGTAGTTATTGTTATCCTAATTTTATAATAGCAGGAGTTCAAAGCTCTGTCTATAAAACTTTGTTTTGTCTTTTTTAATTTTTTTTTTACTTTCTATATATGTGTTTTGGGTGCCAATTTGTATATGCTCTGTCACAATTATGCTGCTCTATCATGTTGTCAAAGTAAAAAGATTAATCATTAAGAACTAAAATTATGATATATAGTTTAAAATATTTGTTTGTCCAAATATAATTGCAGAAGAATAATAAATTTATCTACGATATACATTTATTTTAATCATATTACTAAATAGTGAATTATCTTTTATTAAGAAACACAAAGGTAAGATTTGTTCTCAATTTATGCTATTCGCATAAAAGATAGCAAACAATTTGTTTATTGAGAAGTAGTCATACTTTTTTCATTATGGTTATTTAAATGAATAAGAAATAAACTAAACAAATTAAGAAAATGCAATACTAATTAAGTAAACTAAATTGGGTAAGAAGCTGTGAGAACTAATAAAATGATAGAAATAAATAAGTAATTTACAACTTTTAATTTACTGTCATAGGAAGTAAATATTCTCTTATTTTTGAAATTTTACAAATAAATAAGTTCTTTGTATATTGTACTTTAATTTCTTATTGACTTTATTTTGTATGAAGTGATGTGAAATAATTTCCCTTTAAATCAAATCAAAAGTTTCTGTAGTAATTTATATTGTATGATCAGAAACTATTAGCCAAATTAAACATTCTCTTCCACTATTCATAATAACTTTTCTACTTTTTATTACTCAAATATTTTTTTAGCCCTGATTCAAATCCTTTTTTAATAAAAGCTGTTATGTTAAATCCATTGTTCTATTTTCATATTCTCTAAAGGAATAAGAATTAACAGAAATTAAGTAAGTCATCTAGATTTTATAGAAAATGCAACTATTTTAGCAAATAATGCTTCACTACTTCAGAAATATTACATACTAACTGATGAAACAAGAAAGCAGGACTAAAAAAATTTTAAAAGTGATCAATAAAGAAAATAAAGATTTCTAATTATAAATTAGAAGAAGGAAACATTTATAAATATTTTATCTAGATTATTAATGTAGATGGAAATCTATTGGATGAAATTAATTGTCGAATTGAATTTAGATGAAATACTTTTGGTAGAAAATGAAATATGTCTGTGTTTGAAAAGGAAGATTTCTAATAATGCTTTTTACTTATGGATCTGGGAATTGAATACATAATAGAATAGTATAGATACATAGTGAAGTAGAGAGAGATGTTTGTAAAGTGTAAGAATATATTGTGGTTATGTGAAAGCATAAAACGTATTCTTTTTAAAGATTTATATATAATAAACCACTACATATCACATGATCATCATTTTTTATGCTTACACAGAGGCAAAACTCTCCACATGGTAGCTCCATTCAGTGCAAGCCAGAGTAATCATTGGATGCAGGAAAGTTATGCATAAAATTCCTATCTAGTGCATATTCATCCAATATCCCCAGACAAGTTTCTAACTTGTGACTTTCATAAGTGAGGAAAGTTGCATTAGATCGTAAGATCTAGGTGCAGTGCTCTCAGATCCAAGACTCTTCACTGATGAAAGCTATAAGCTAGAAACTAGTATTGTATTATTAGATGAGTAGGCACTAGTTAGGGATTTTATGCACAATCCTTCCTGCCGCTATTGATTAATCTGGCTTGCACTGAGTGGCACTGCTTTATGGAGAGTTTTGTCTATGTGATATATAGATGGTTGTATGTTGAGAAGAGCAGAGGCAGGATTTTTAAAAACTTGGGAAAGGATAAGTAAGAAAAGTGTTGTAGAAGATGGAAACTGTAAATTGGATAAAAGTCAAGTATTTTAGGAAAGTTGATATTGGTTTGCTGAAAGAAAGAATTTGGCACATATTACACTGATTGAAGAGAATGACTTGATAAATATGCATAAAGATTTAAGGACATAAAGATACAAGAAAAGATTCAAGTATCAAGAAGTGTAACATTTTGTTGGGAAAATGGAGGAAAGAAACTACGCAACATAATGATTAACATTTAGATTTAATTTATTGAAAAGAAAGTTATTGTAGATGAAGAACTCATTCTACCTGGTTAGTCTTTGCATTCTATCTAACGCAATTAATGATTTTGAGAAAGAGAGATCATGCTATATTTAATTTCTTTATATAATAGATAGAAAAATGAAAAATATATATTTGGTAAATGATTTCAAAATATGAATTATATCAAAGTGCAAAAAATCTAGGAAATTTTATAAATGAATTGAAAAATGAAGATATCAAAGATCTAAGAAAGGTTATTATCAAGCACCTATAATGGGCCATATATGTTTTATTTGTATTGTGTTTTTACGTTATTCCATGTAAAATTATAGCAACAGAAATGAAAAGATGATACTTAGTGTAGTATGATAAAATCATGAAGCATTTCATTTTAATTGTATCTTTCTGACTATTGGGATTCATTATTTTTGATATTCTAAAGATTCAGTTAATTTTTATTGATAATATGAAATGGATGATTTTATTTATCAAGCTTTATTATGATTGAATAAGAAATGTAATTGGTCACTGGAAAAATTTGAAATTAGCATTATTCATATATTATGTTTAAACTTAGTTATATAATTAAAACATTTTCACTGATTTATAGAAATAAACATTGAAAGTATTTAATGAGATGTTCTATGTACACAGCATAAGATAATTTTCAAAATGTTATATATAAAAAGGGCATTTGTTGATTTAAAAAATTATCATTATAGATTTCTGTAATCTTGTTTGCAATACTGTCTTAATTAAACTTTATAAAGTGTATGCCTTTTTTAAAATTATATTTAGTTAGTAAAAATGTTATGTACAAAATTTTTATAATTTATTTAAAGAAATATGCTTTCAGCTACTATAAACGTTTGTAGTAGTCAAAGGCAAGATTTTATTAACAAATTTTATAAAGTTTATATACATAAAACTTAGTTATTAAATTTATAGCATGAAATATTAAATTATTAAGATTATAATCTTAATAATTTGTCATTTAAACATATATTTGCAATACTAATTTTTAATTACAAAAGAGATATTTTTGTTATTTTAAAATATTGTAGAGATTTTTAATGTTAATAATTAATTTAATTGGTGGAGGTTATATATTTAGTCTTCAAGAAGAAATTTGTTATTTTGGCAGAAAAATAAAAAAAAATATTTTTTTTTCTTCTCAAAGGTGATTTTTTCCTAAAATTAGATCGCAAGTTTTTATAAATTTGATTAACTGAAATAGAGGGTGACCTTTAAGCGTTCCATTATCAGATTTTCAATTAGGTGGACAGTTGAAGAGTTGGAGTGTGGAATGGATTGAAGCCTGATTGGCTATCTTAATATATATCTGAGCACTTATTGCATATATGTGTAGAGATGATAATCTGGACCAACGGGTGATTACTGGTTTAGCATGAAATATGTATATTGGTGATTATTTATCTTTTCGACATATATATGTTCAAGTGTATCAGTATTATGAGATAGATTGGAGAGTGGTGGGTTGTGTGAAAGTCTGTGCTCATATACCCTATATATTATATATATTGATACAGGTATATAATAAGCCTGTATTTCAGTTATTACATAGTAGAGATGTCTACCCATCCCTCATATTTATATATTAAATGGATTATGTCCTGTACATGAGGGTTCAGCTTGATAGGTCAACATGGGTGTGCCAAGAATCTCAGCCTCAGGATGGCCTTTGAGCGTTCCATCGTCAGATTTTTAATTGAATGGACTGTTGGAGTGTGGAGTGGATTGAAGCCTGTCCATTAAAGTATGAAGATTGGCTATCTTAATATATATCTGAGCACTTATTGCATATATGTGTAGAGATGATAATCTGGACCAACTGATGATTGCTGGTTTAGCATGAAATATGTATATTAGTGATTATTTATCTTTTCGACATATATGCGTTCAAATGTATCAGTGTTATGAGATAGATTGGAGAGTGGTAGTCATGTGAAAGTCAGGGCTCATATGCACTATATATTACAAATTTGATTATAAAATTAAGTAAATTTTCTTTTGAAATTTTTTTTACACTTAATGCAAGTGAAAAGAGATCAAATGATCCTAAACTTGGGTTATGCATTTTCTGAATTTTAATTTTGCATTATATTACCAAAAACTGTTAGTTACATTTCTTAAATTGATTAAAGTGGTTAAAGGGTAAATGGTTATTGTATTATGTAGAGAAGTATGTTAAACTTTAGAATTTTATTATTTAAATAGATATAATTTATTGTGTTTATTGTTTAGGACAGCAAGAAGCCCAGTTATTTAATTTGCTGCCAGAAAATCATTCCAAACAGAAAACTCTTGAAGATCTGTTTAGGCCACCCATTGACATAATGCATAAAGGAAGTTTTGAAACGGTAATTTAATTTTCAAATAAGTTTCAAAAATAGAATTTAAATAGATGTGAATATTAATTTGAATATAAATATTTTTTAACCTTTCATTATCCTATTCTTGCAAAAATTAAAATTGATAATCAGTTTTGGAGCATCATTCAAAATCACAAAGAAAAATAAAAAAGAATGACAATCAAATGCATTAATTTATTTTACTGTTATGTGTTTTTTTAATTGTATTAAATGTATGTGTATTAATTTATGTTATGTTTATATGTGTAGGTTAAAATACATATACAACTAGAAAACAGTTCTAAACAATTGTGTTATATGTTTGTGTATGTTGAAATTCATACACATTTAAAGTTATAAAAGTAAGAGTAATAAATTGAAATAAAAAGTGAAATTAAAACTTACTGAAGTCATAGATAAAAGAATTAGTTTTTCTAAAAGTTTAATTATAAATCCAGGAAATAACCTTCATTAAATTCTTAAAGAGCAAAAGAGATAACAGAATTCCATCAGAAAATAATTAGTGACAATTGCAATTTATTTGAAATTAAAAAAAAATATATTAATTAAAATTGCTAGAGTAAATTTTAACTAGTGAAAAGAATGAAAGTATAGCAGATTTAGAATTTGAAGTGCCCTCTTATAATTTTATTTGGATTTTTAAAAATGCTAAATTATTAATTATCCAATTATTAATGTATGATCTGTATATTCTTTGGGAATGTATGCAGGGTTTTCTGATAATCGATACTCTATATTTTTATAGTAAGACTTTTCTAATATGCATAATGTATATTAATGCTAATACAGTATCATTTGATTTTCTCTGTTATAGTATATAAGCACTTCTTGTGTGTAGCACCATTTATTATTATCTGAATAAGAGCTATATATCTTCAAGCAGGCTGGCTTGAATTCCAAACTTTAAATTTTTTGAATTTTAGGTTATTAGTAAAAAAAAAAGAATTAAAGGTGATTATCACATGCATAACTTTATTGGTTCTATTTTTCAATCGTAAGTTCTTATTCATAGATGGGAATTAAATTACACTACCATATGGAAGGCTGCAGAAAGCAGTTTTGCTATTAACTGAAAGGAGACCCTTTGATTCCTCTTGGAGGCCTTAAAGGAACCGAGCAGGGCAAATTCCTAATGTCCACTCCATACGTTCTTGTCGTTGCAGCTGTTATTACTATGTGATTATTCATATAGTATACGAACATGGATGGGCTGCTCACTAACACACATTAGCCAGTGTGGTGAGTTTATTGGCTTTTTACCTCTGAGTTTAAGATCAAGAAACACCATGGTCTTTCTTCTCAGTGCCTGATAAGGCAGAATGAATGTTTGTGTAAATGATAAATATTTTCCCAATACATATATATAATTATGACAGACAAAAATAAAGCATGGCCCTTATTCCCAGGAGGCTGTAAAGTCACCAACCAAGGCAGCGGTTGGTGGCCGAAGGCGGAGGGTGCTAAGAATCCCCTGATTGCGGACCCAGGCTGCCATTTGATAACGACTTTTTATTTAGGTACTTACAACTGCAGATGACTTTCAAGTGAAGGAAGATTGCAAGAATTAGAAGAAGAACTCTCTTATATTAAATGGGACATTATTGAACTTTGTGAAGTTAGAAGAAAAGGTGAAGAGACAATTGATTTAAAAAGTGGACATATACTCTATTATAAAGGCACAAATATTGGAAATACAAGTGGAGTAGGATTCATTATAATAAAAAGTGGAAGAACAATATTGTGGAGATTGGTGGTGTATCGGACAGAGTGGCAAGATTAGTTATACAACTTAATAGCAGATACCAAATGCAGATAATTCAGGTTTATGCCCCAACAAGTTCTCATAGTGATGAAGTAGTAGAAGATTTTTATATGGATGTACAAAAGGTTTTTGATCAGAGTAAACACCATTTTAAAATTGTTATGGGAGACTTTAATGCTAGAATTGGTAAAAAAATGAAAGATGAAAGTGCTGTGGGTAATTTTGGTTATGGTAATAGAAATGAGAGAGGACATAGACTTGTGGAGTTTGCAGAAAAAGAAAAACTTTATATTATGAATTCTTTTTTTGAGAAAAATGTTAAAAGGAAATGGACATGGAAGCATCCAAATGAAGGTACAGCAGAATTGGATTATATTTTGACTAACAGGGAATACATATTTCAAGATTGTAATGTTCTTAATAAATTTAACACAGGAAGTGATCATCGATTAGTAAGGTGTAAGATACGTTTTAATGTAAAACTAGAGAGACAAAAATTATTAAGAAAAACAATATTTACAGTTGATATTCCTAATCTTCAGAAACATTCTAATGAATTTAAATTAGAACTTACAAATCGGTTTCAAGTATTAGTAGATTTTGAACATGATTCAGATTTGAATGAAATTAATATGAAAATAACTGATACACTTTTGAAAACTGCAACAAAGATAGCTGGTAGAAAGAAACAGCAATTGACCAATAAAATTTCTACTGAGACTAGAGAATTTATGAAGAAAGGAAGGAATATGAAGATATACAAAAATGATGCATTAAAAAGAATTGAATATCTCGAATTTTGTAAAATGGTGCGGAAAAAAGTAGAAAATGATATAAGAAAGTATAACTGTGAACTAGCAAGGAAAGCTGTAGAAGAAAATAAAAGTCTTAAGAATGTAAAACAACATTTTGGTATTGGTAGGAAATTTATATCTGTAATAAGAAAAAAAGATGGAATTATTACTAAAAGGAGAGATGACATCATGAAATTGGTAGAAGATTTTTATCAAGAATTATATAGTAATAAAGAACAAGTACCTCATATCTATTACATCTTCCAAATTGCCCAGAATTTTAAATGAAGAAGTGAGACATGCAATTAAATGTATGAAGAAAGGAAAGGCTCCAGGTAATGATGGAATTATAATTGATATATTAAAAGAAGCAGGTGAAGAAATAGAAAAAATTTTAGCAAAGTTATATACCAAATGTCTAAATGATAAAGACGTTCCGGATGATTGGAAGAATGCAGTAATAATATTAATATTTAAAAAAGGTGATAAAGAAGATATTAGAAATTACAGACCTATCAGCCTTTTATCAGTTTTATATAAAATTTTTACCAAGATAATTACTACTCGTCTACAGAGAACATTGGATTTCCACCAACCAAGAGAACAAGCTGGATTTAAAAGTGGTTTTAGTACAGTAGATCATATCCAGGTATTGAGAGAAGTTATAGAAAGGACAAACGAATATGAGTTGCCATTATGCTTAGGATTTGTAGATTATGAAAAGGCATTTGATTCTATAAACATTTCTTCAGTGATTAAAGCATTAGATCATCAAGGTATAGATCCAGGATATTGTCATATTTTAAAGAATATTTATAAAAATGCAACAGCAACAATTAGATTACATAATGACACTGGGAAAGTCAACATTGAGAAGGGTGTAAGACAAGGTGACTCCATATCTCCAAAACTTTTTACAGCAGTGCTGCATGAAGTATTTTGTGGATTAAAATGGGAAACTAAAGGAGTGAAAGTAAATGGTGATTATTTAAGTCATTTAGATTTCGCAGATGATGTAGTTGTTTTTGCAAATAATGCTTCAGATCTGCAGGAAATGTTGCAGGAATTATCAGATGAAAGTAGGACTAAAGATAAATGTTAAAAAGACTAAAGTAATGTTTAATCAATTTGCTCAAAATATGAAAATAAAGATTGATTATGATGAATTAGAAGAAGTTAACAGTTACAAATACCTTGGTCAGATTATTAATACAGATGGAAACATAATGGAGGAAATTAATCATAGAATTAAACTTGGTTGGAGTGCTTTTGGTAGAAATAACTTGATACTAAAAGGAAATATGCCTATGTGTTTGAAAAGGAAGGTTTTTAACAAATGGGTTTTACCAGTTCTTACTTATGGATCTGAGACTTGGACACTTAATAGAAGAGCAATTCAGAGACTTCAGACCACTCAAAGGAGTATGGGGAGATGTATGCTGGGAGTAATAAGAAGAGATCATAAACGCAAGGTATGGGTAAGAGAACAAACAGGTGTTACTGACCTCATTGAAAAAATTAAAAGATTGAAGTGGAGTTGGGCTGGACATATTGTTAGAAGAGATGATAATAGATGGACAATTGAAATTTTAAACTGGATTCCAAGAGATTGTAAAAGACCCAGAAAGAGACCACATGTGAGATGGATGGATGAAATAAGAAAGTGTGCAGGGGTAATGTGGAGAAGAGAAGCTAAAGATCGGAGAAGATGGATTAAACTTGGAGAGACCTTCATCCTGCAGTGGATTGATAATGGTTGATAATGATGATGATGATTATATGGAAACACAGATTACTCAAACTTATAATAGATGGCGCTAGAATACTATGATTTAATAATTTCTGATCAGACTAATGAAATTTTGGAAGAAAGATTATGTGATCGATGACAGTTAGATTTCAACTCTTTGTATATTTTGTTAGACTATAACAGGAGATTTTAAAAAGCTGCAATAGTACATATTAAAATAATCTTTGCTTACTGGAAATTTGAATTCAGTAGCATTGCTATATTAGGGATGTCTTGCATGCAGATTATAACTTTTATTTATGCATTACAAATAAATACCATGTTTATGTGGACAAATATTTTTTTCTGATATATTTAAAAGTTATTTTTGTAAATACTGTAATATGAGATTGATTGAATTTGCATTTTGTTAAAATAGAGTGAAATTTTAAAAAGATATCCTATCCTCTTTTTTTTATGAGTTCATAATGATTTGATTATAAGCCAAAAAATGCATTCGCTTAAAGATTTCTTGTAAAATATGGGGTACTCTGTATACAGTTTAGGACAGTGATAGAATAATGAACATGAAAGCTAATCTTTTAGTTATTTTTTTTTAATGTGTGGAAACATGTCAGAGTACGAATTTTTATTATATATGTGTAATATATATATATATAAACAAATAATTTAATGAAGCTGTAAATTTGTTATTATTTGAAGTGAGTACTAATTCTTCATGTGCCTCTAGAGAATTTTGTAAATAATTAACATTACCATATTAATAAAAAAAACTTGACATGGTATATATTTTGAACTCTGTCCTCTTATGTTCTTGACATTAATAGCATTATTCTAATTTAAATATCATAACTACACTCAGTTTGAGGTTGTTTATGAAAAAATGAACTTTATGCAGTTCTGTCTCATGCTTTAATATTAAGCTTTTAGAAATAAGACTATATTAAATTTACTGATAATTTGAACAATCAGACTTTAACATCAAATTAAGGGTAATGATAGTATTTTAATAGGAATTACATGTTGTGTTGATGAGAATTGATCATTTCTGGGACATTTGATGAGAGCAGAGCTAGTTTGCTTATCTTTTTAGTAATATAATAATGTGTAAAAAATTTTAAAAAATCCTCTAGATGATGCATGAAGAATATATATATATAAACAAACTATTTCTCTTTTTATATTAAAATATCCTAATTAATCAGTTACAGAAAACATGCAAAATTTTAATAGTACAAAAAAAAGGGAAAATATTTCTTTAGTCATTGGCAGCAGAATAAATTTTACTTTTTATTATGCTGATAAAAATTAAAGGAATGAAATATCTTTTTTCCTTTTATTAACAGAATTAATTAAAAAAATTATTAATTTTGGAACATCTTCCAATATTTTAAATACTATTTAAAATATGATGCTTCAAATAATATATATACCTTAAAAAGTCTTTTCAACATAAGAACATTAAAAGTTTGTATAAAAATCACATTAAACAAAAAATTTGTAAAGCAAGCTATTTACACAGACAATGAATCATTTGTAAATTATATGTCATAATTAAAAATGAAAGCACCATTTCCAGGCCAAGAAAATTTATAAATTTTTTGTCAAAAATATTTTTTTATGCCAGAGCGATACAAATTATTTCAGTATGAGTAAACGTCATCTCTTTAGAAATCACAAACTGCTATGAATATAGTATTATCCAAAAGATATTATTAAATCATGTTTTGTAAGAGCATATCTTACAAATGAAAATATTGATGATGTTGATAAAAATATTTTTGTATACTGCAAATTTTTATTATTAGTTGTAAAATATGTCATATTTTTCAAAATTATTAATGAAATATTGCAAATCTTTACCTAGGCAAGAGAAGCAGGTCAAATAATGAACAAATGGTTACTAGTTAATGTCCAGAATGTCCAAGAGTTTAGTTGTCAAGCTCTTAATCGAGATGTATGGAGTAACCCAGCTGTTAAAAGTATTCTTCAGGAACATTTTATATTTTGGCAGGTAAAGTAAATGTGTTTTATAATAACTTATATATATTATATATCACTGAGTGGGATAATATAGCATTGTGGCATGTTTAAAAAAATGATTATATTTTTATTGCTATTTGAAATTTTTCTCTATAACTCTGTCAATTAAATTAGAAACTGTCACTCATATTGTTAAAAACAAAATGTATAGACTACAAATTACATTTCTCAGTTTGCACTGTGTACATTGAAAATTGAAATTAGATTATAAATCTTTAGGAGAAGTGTGAAATCTGTGTTTCTATATAGATGTTGCAAATCTTTATCAATAGACAACTTGGTGTTATTTTTTTAATGTGTTATGGCTACAGCTATATCGAGTGAAGTCTTTGGAAGAAAATCATAAAGCAACTTAACTAACTGGAGATTACATATCTAAGATAACTGAGTGGGCCATGAGACTGCTTACATTTAAATGTATGCTTTCAGAGATAATTTTTCACTTGACTTTAGAACCATCCATTGTAAATTTGATTGATGAAGTTCTTAAGCTAAAAATTATCTTGAGGACATGGATATAATAGTATTGGTATTTAGGGTCTATTGAGGACTAAAGTTTACATTTGACTTTTTTAGAATAGAGTGAAGAGAGCAGAGAATATTTCATCATATTTCTAGAATTAGTCATATTTGATTTAAAATGTAAACTAACTGAAACCATGATTTTAGATGATTTCAATGGCTATGGATCAAGAAAATATTTCAACATTGCAGCATTTAATAAACAATAACACCTGACAATTAATATAATTTAAAATACTGTCTAGGTATCTGTTAATCTAGGAATAATTTTGAGGCTTTTTAAAAATTTTGAATTTTTTTAATAATATTGCAATTTTATTAATAAAATCCTGTGAAATGAATTTAAGACAACAATTGCTAATGATGAATATATTCACCATATAAGATGTTTTTCAGGACATTATATGTTTTGCTTACCAATAAAATTATTGCTAATTATGAAACAATAGAAATAAAGAATAGATATTGAGGACGTTAAATAAGATTTTTAAAAAATAAACTGTTCGTAAAAACAATAATCACAAAAGTTAAAAGAAAAAAGACTGTAAATTATGATTTTCTATAATAGTTATTATGCTGTTATAATAAATATACTCAAAATACCAAAACAAAAAAATTAATATATACATGCAAACAGACAACAAAATTAATTTTACTGTACTCTGTTGCAAATATAAGCTTTGAAGGTCTATAACTGCTATTCATAAAATAATAGATCAGTCCTCTCATACTATATATATATTGACTAAACATAGCCTCACAGTGATTTGTTTGTTTTCAAAATGTGAACATATTAGCTCACAATCTCATTGTTATATGGCATAAATCTGTAAAATAATATTAAGCACACCATGATAGATAGAAACAAATTGATTTTATTTGCAACCTAGGATGAGTGAATAAATATCACCCACTTACTAAGTCAGATATGTAATAAATATTAAATGTATATCTACTATATGTAAATAAAGAATAAGTGGATTTTAGTGCATTTTATTGCAAATATAAATTTTAGGATCATGTATGGTTGCAACTTAGGTTATTCTTATCAGAATACTCATACAATAGAGAACAGCTCTATTATTTTACTTTGGATAGTGATTAACAATAATTTCGCCAGGGTGCATTAAAATCCGTCTATTATTTATTCATACATAATTAATAAATTTTAAAACATTCTATTAGCAAAAAACTACCATATTTTTGCATCATGTGTTGCAAAATCATTGATGAAAATTTTTTAATCATTTTCTAAGCAAAGAGTTGTAGAATGTGAAAATATTACTTTCTGGCTTTTAAAAATACTAATTGTAAATTAAATTTCTTCCCTTTTAATTTTTTTTTTTTTTTTTTGACCACTGGTAGTGTAATCAATTTTTATAACTGCTTGTTGAAATATCCCTATATTCAATGAGAAGTTACTTCACAAAAGAAGATCCGAGCATTGTTTATATTATAATGGTCAGAATGTGCAGACAACACATAAATCACCACTAGGGTGACTTAAACCACCACAATTCATTCCAACCTACATACTACTTTATTTTAATTAGGCTCGGTGATCAGGTAGAAATAGAGACTCTTAGAATTATATTACAAATATATGATTTTCCTGTGGCAAACAAGACACTCAATGTAATGTATATAAAAGATACAAACACTTTATTAGTATTAAAATTACAAACAAATGAACAAAAGAAATGGCTTCCGCTTAATTTGGTTGCTAGACTTATAAGATAGTGATATTATATTAATTGTAAAAGTTTCACTGTATAACACATATATAAATAAGGGACCTCGGATGATGTATCTATTTTGATCTTTTGGGGGAGATATTCCTCAAGCAGGTACCTAATAATAAAATAAGTTAAGGTAAGTTTAATTAACTCTAGAAAAATATGGCTAAATAGATAAATGCATAAATCTCATGATCATGACCAATAAATGGTGAAATATCAAGCTTTAACATACAGAAGGAATAAGGAAGACAATACTGAGTTGCTAAAGTAATAAACAAATAACAAGTAGACTGGAATATGATTGCCTCCGCAATGTCATATTCAAGTCTTGTAATAAGGCAACGATGGGAATATATTCACTTTTGCGAAGTTAAATGGATCGTGGAATGAGCGTCTTCGTGTAATGCTAAATAACTTTCATTAACAGGCAGGAACAGTCCACAGCTCTGGTAACAAGAAATAAGAAGATCCTCTGGGTCTGAAAAAAATAAAAGTAATGTTCCTGCATTTGCATGGAACTTAGACAAACAGAACCCATCAAATTTAAATCTCCCGAAGCAGGGATATATGCCTGCTGAAGAAATGTAATGAAATAAATATGAAATTAGTTAACCCAGTAATTCTATATTTATATAAAATAATAAATATTTGGATTTAAATCTATATAAAATAAAACATAAATGGTCATGTCATAAGTTTATAATATGCAAATATCTATTATATGAGGCGAAATCAGGGCCTATGCAGTTTTTATATATTAAAAAAAAATTTAAAAAGAGATTATTCCCTGCTTAATTAGAGATCCACCCCACAGGTCTCACATTTATAAAGAATTATTGATACAATAGCCTATGATGATAAAATATTAAATTGTGTTAAAACTTTTAAAGAATTAAACTATCATATCATAAAGTATACATGTATATTTGTCAAAAGAAAAGAAACGAAGTTTTAACTTCGAACATTAAATTTTATTTTAAAACTGCAAATCACCTGCATGCTGTATTAATATATAATTGTCCCTTCCCAAAACAGAAAATAAAGATTGCTTTTGTTTATCTTAACACTCGATGGTAATTTTCTTAAATTTGAAAGTCTTATATAAACCATTATAATTGCGTTAATGGATAAATGATATTTTGAAAGAACCAATTTTAAATAGGCAAGTTTAAAATCGCAAATAATAAAAAAAAAAAAAATTAGAATCAGAGAGGGATTTAAATACCTTGCTTTTATTTAATTACTGGATTGTTCTTGAGATATGTCAGATATTTTAATCATTGAAATATTTTACTAAATTTATCTCCGTCTGATTCTTAAACAATAAGTCTAGCAAAATTTAAGAGAGATCAAGTATATATTGCAATAGTCTATCTTCATTACTATGTACAAACAAGCATGCGTTAAGAAAATATTTAAATAACGCAATAAAATATCTAAATAATACGATAAGAAATATATTTTACAGAATGATTAATATATAATTATTTAAGCAAAGAAAGCAGAATATTAGAGAGGCTTTTATCATTTACTGGTACTATTTGTTTGTAATTTTAATTTTAATAAAGTATTTTTATCATATATATACATTGCATTGTGTTTCTTGTTTGCCACAGGGAAATCATATATTTGTAATATAATTCTAAAAGTCTCTATCTCTCCCTGATCACTCAGCCTAATTAAAATAAAGTAGTATGTAGGTTGGAATGAGTTGTGGTGGTTTAAGTCATTTTAGTGGTGATTTATATGTTGTCTGCACATTCCAACCGTTACATATATATATATTTGGAATATAGCACTATAAATATGGGACTTGAATTTAAATCATGGATCCCTGAGATTAAATGACCCAAATTTAATTTTTTTTTTAAAAGGAAAAAAAAAGAAAGTTATAATTATGCTTTTAATATAAGATGTGCTGATCATGTGATGATTTTGTCGTGGCATTTTGGATACCAGTGCTTTATGTAATATGTTGGACTATTTCCATCATCTATGAGTTAATGTTGAATGTATTGAAAATTTTAAACTTTATTTAAACTTTCCAAATACATACAACTTGTTAGTAATAACACAGAAATAGACAAAACAGGTTAGTAATTACACAACGTTTTGAATAGTATTATTCTCCACTTTTCTTCAGGTGTTGCTGACCTATATGCCTTAAATTCGATATTCAAGAATCTAAAGGTGGGAGTTCAACTTCTAAGTGAATATTGTCACTGTGCATATAGGCCAGCAACACCTGAAGAAAAGTGGAGAATACTACTACTCAAAACGTGTAATTACTAACCTGTGTTGTCTATTTCTGTGTTATTACTAACAAGTTGTATGTATTTGGAAAGTTTAA
Organism: Epiperipatus broadwayi; assembly: GCA_028023455.1. Lineage (NCBI taxonomy): Eukaryota > Metazoa > Onychophora > Udeonychophora > Euonychophora > Peripatidae > Epiperipatus > Epiperipatus broadwayi. The sequence continues at coordinate 2,386,531 of JAQFVV010000184.1, forward strand.
ATAAAGTTTAAAATTTTCAATACATTCAAAACATTAACTCATAGATGATGGAAATAGTCCAACATATCACATCTAATAATATACCATTATTACAAATCTTCAGACAAATGCAGTGCTTTATGTGTATGTAATATTTATATGAGGGTAAAGCAAAGAAAGTGAAATTTATCACTTGCATTAGGCGCTTAACTTATATTTATGTAAAAAAAAAGAGAGAGAGAAAAGAAAAGAAGAAAATTTTTTAGTAGTGGAATCGGGATTTTTCAATATAGGTAAAACTTGTAGTGTGTCAGCAATGCAGGACTTTAGAAATAGAAGAAAACAGGGAGTTTCATTAACGACTGCTTCATTGGAGTATGGTCTCAGAGAAATGGACAATTTTAAAAAAATAAGAAAAGAAAGATATTATTAATAGAGAAAAAACTTGGAATGGATATTAGTGTGAATAGTGAATCAAAGGACATTAAAGCTGAAATTGGTGAAGAGCTGGAAGAAGATATGGAATCAAAGAACATTGAAGTTGATTTTAGTGAAGAGTTGGAAGAAGATATTGAATCAAAGGACAGTGAAGTTTATATTAATGGACAGCTAGGAGAACATTTCAGACACAAACTCCAGAAATTACTTTCAAAGAACCTGATAAAGTCATCTATCCACAGGATCAGTTCATCACAAAAAAAGAAAAGATGAAGCATAGTATGTTGTCTCAAATATTGGAACAAATAATATGGCAATCACAACTAATAAAGCAGAGATCAGAATAAATGGAAAAGAGGCTCATGGGTGCTATCTGATGCCATGAAGAGGCAAATGCAATTCATATATCAATCCAGAAAACAGGTCCAAGATGAAAGAAGTTTGGAATCAGAGGGAAAAGCATGAGCATGATGATGAAGAAAAAACTCTCTTTAGAAGACAGCCACCTCATGAAACAGAATCATCTATTGAAATATTTTAATGTAAAGAGAAGGCAGGTTGATTATTTCGAAGATACAGAGATTTATCCATTGACAACCCCATTTGTATCTTCTTCAGTACCTAGTCACATTAGAGAAGATGATAGAACATTTGATGAACAAGGTCGATAACCATTAGCCAGAATTGAGGATGGTAATCATCCTTTTAGTGAATTTGATGGAATTTTTGAGCTGTACTTCTACCACATCTGTTGTAATTGTATTAAGTCAAACTCAAAAAGTTGAAGCTATTGATTATGGCCATGGACAACATGCTACTTTATCTACTAAATTGGAGTTACCTGGTTTTTGAGATGGAGTCTGTAATAAATGAAACTCATTCTAAGCATAACATAAATATATCAGAAATAAGTGATAATCGTTCAAAAGAAGTTGGTGAAATAATTATTGTTAAAGATAATATTCAAAATATTAATGACTATAAAACAGTTAATTTTAGTCTAGATGAAGTTGTTTCAAATAAAAGAAAAAGTAATTATTGTTAAAGATAATATTCAAAATATTAATTACTATAAAACAGTTAATTTTAGTCTAGATGAAGTTGTTTCAAATAAAAGAAAAAGCAATCTAATGGAAAATATTACATCAGATTTTGAAAGAATAAGCTTTCCACATTCAGAAAAAAATAAGATTTCTGACATCAATGAAATTGATTTATGTCTGTAGAAACTAATAATTTACAAAAATGTGCAAGTCCACTGCTAAATATTTTTGAGAGACCTTTTAAAAAGATGCTTATAATGTGACAATCTTAAGCATTTGTCAAGAAATAAAATTTACTGTATGGTATAGCAGTGATAAAAATTTCTTTGCAGTGTGGCTTGAAATCAGTTTAATAGAATCATCTCACATAATGCATTGTCTTTTACCAACAAATACTACTATAGTTTTGTCTTTTCTAATATCAACAGAAAATTTGGACAATGATCATCCCTATAAAAAGAATGATAGGTAACTTCAAGATAGCGATGTAAGAAAGAAAAATGAATATAACGTATGTGGACTTGTTCAAAGTGAGCCTAAAATTGAAACTGTACTAGAGAATAAGTTATGGAATGAAATGTCTGCAGAAGCAAAATACAAGAAATATCCAAAACTTGCAGCACAGTTAAACAGATAAGTTAGCAACCACATGCATTTAAGAACATCTGGAAAGCTTAAGAGAACTCTTTTTCGTTCACCAGATAAAGAGAAAGATGAACCAGAATATGAAGAGGAAGAAGATGAACCAGAATATGGGAGCAAGAGCAAGTATAAAAAGTTCTTTCCCATCTATGATGACCCAGTTATTATAAGAAAAAAAATGCAGAGACTCTTTCATCCTGGAAGGGGACCGAGGTATAAAAGGAACCTATAACTCCAGATGTTTCAAACCATACCAAGCAGATCTCCAGACCTAAGAATAAATTAAAGAAAACTTGGGACTTTTTTTTTTGCTTGTATTTGATAATATGTTAACCTATGTAATCATCTCTATTAAACCATATATATATACTAACATTATTTTACTTAATAATCATCGACTACAGGGGCAAAGGGATTTTTTTTTTCTTTTTTTTTTTTTTTGTTTGTTTTACCTCTGGCTGTGAGGATGTGAAGTGGTCATATATGTAGATGCATATATATATATATATATGCGTGTGTGTGTGTGCTTCATGTGTATATATTGCTAATAAGTTAAAAATATTAAGGCATTTTAAAAAATATAATGTATAAAAAGTGTAATTTTATTATTAAAACGTAAATTTTATTATGAAATTTAATTACGAGTTAGTAAGTGTGAAAAAAGATATGGGGGTTCTAATCAGCAAAGAAAGTTTAACATTTTAATTAATTAAAATACCAATTGATATTAAAAGAATGTAGGTACTAAATTCTAATTTTAGAATTTATATTTAGTGTAGCATTGTCATTACAATAAAAGATGACGAGAAATATGTATACTTACTGGAGATTAGATTAAATCAAGACATTCGGAATTTAATTAAAAAATACAATTAGTAAAATTTCAAGATTAAATTGCATTAAGATTATAATTAATAAGATTCTTTTAGATAATAAAGAAAAGAATTTTCTTTAAGTTTAAATTAATTAATTTGGAGAACAGCCGATCCGGATGGCTTTGTTTTTTGAGATATATAGGAAAGCAAAGAAAGAGTTTTTGCTTTTTATAGAGTTTAGTTATTGTAAACTTCTGGAAGAGTTATTGTAAAATTTTAAGCTGTTAAATTACATCAAGCTATGAATGAGTAGATTGCCACAATTTCTCTGACTGTCACCAAGAAGCTGAGTATGGAATTTTCTGGTCTTGTAGAATGCTAGGCCGATCAAGTCCTTGCCTACATTTGATATACTATGCCATTGCAGTCAAAAGGGAAGCCCCTAGTATATAATGCTACTGGTAAATGATAAAAGCCTCTCTAATATTCTGCTTAATCATTATATAAAATATGTTTATTATCGTATTATTTAGATATTTTATTGCATCATTTAAATACTTTCTTAACGCACGCTTAATTAATTGTCTATTGTAAGGAAAAGATTAAATGATGATAATAATTTACAAACCAGAACAGCTCTTCCTATTGATAGTATAATGGAACTATATATAAACAACCTACTTTCAATATAACACAGAATTCTTCCAACAAAATCAAGGAATGGCTATGAGTTCACCATTGTCCCACCTGATTAGCAATATTTACATGGAAGAATTTGAAACCATAGCCATAAAAACTACTCCATATCCACCTAAAGTTTGGCTTCGTTATGTGGATGATACATTTGTTGTATGGCCACATGGTGAAGCACTGCTACAAACTTTCTGGAAACACATTAACAACATATTCCTTTTAATTAAATTCACAATAGAATGAGAACAAGAACAAAAATTGACATTCTTAAATGTTCTTATGACAAGACTTCCTCATGGCAAAATCAAAATTACAGTTTACTGAAAACCTACACATACAGGAAAATACCTAGCCTATACAGCCTATAACATCAGAAACCCAAAACATGGAGTTATACTATCACTATGGAACAGAGGAAAAGAAGTTTGTTCAGAAACCAGCGATTTGGAAAAAGAAAAGATCTATATAGAACAAACTCTTATTAAAAATGGTTATCCATCAGTTGTTATTAAGAAAACTTTAAATAGACAACAAAAAGAACCATCAAGAGAAAATACAATTATTAGTACTGTAGTGTACCCATACATTCCAAAAGTAGCAGACAAATTAAGGAAAATCTGCAATCAGTATAACATCAAAACAGCTTTCCAGAGCCATACCACACTATGAGGAATTCTAACATCTACAAAGCCTAAACTTGAAATGCTGAAAACAAAAACTGCATCTATGAAATACCATGTGAATGTGGAAGAACATATATTGGTGAGACTAGTCATCCCACTAAAAAGCATTTGCAAGAACATAAACTGATGATTAGAAAGAGAAAACGTGTCCAAGGTAACAGACCATGTATGTACCAATGAACATATGTTCAATTGGAAAAATACAAAAATATTGGATAGAGAAGAAAAGAGAAGAAAATTTAAAAAAACTGCTCACATTAAATGGCAAAAAATCCCATAAAACAACTTAGTGTGACTATACATAATGTATGGAAACCATTAATCAACTTTTAAGAAAAAGTGGAGAAATCAGGAGTAACCTCATAGATAAGTATATGAAATTTCTACTGACTATTGCCTTTGGCAGGATATCTCGGTTAGAGTGTTACCTTGAAATTTAATAATCAAGAATCTAAGGACCCAGGTTCGAATCCCATGCTAGTACTGTCACTGGTCAGGCCAGCAACACCTGAAGAAAGGGAGGAGAATAATACCTCTAGAAACATTGTGCATATACTAACTTGTTTGATATGCTATTACTAACATTTGAATGTATTTGAAATATTTTAATAAAGTTAAATTTTTCTAAAGACATTCAATACACACATTAGATGATGGAAATAGTTCAATATAAAAATACAATTAATAGTCATATGATTGAAATATCAGAGAGGAAATAAGAAAATTTGGGATATTATTGCAAGAAGAGTCTTTTTAAGGAGCCTTTTGTTTATATATATATATATTTTAAGTTTATAGAATTTGTAGATTTGTTGAGGTTATTATATGCAAATCTACTCCTAGTAGTATTTTTATTTTACAAAGACAAATGTTTTTTTTCTTTTTTTATTATTGTTTGTTTTAGATAAATTAAGTAATTTATTAATGCTTTTCAAACATAATGTGACATGAGCATCTCTTAACCCTTTAACCGCTAATTATATTATTGGTTGTATGAGGTAAAAATCAAATCTTTTAATTGGCCAACTCACAAACTGAAGACAAAGCCTATTGTTAAAACATATTCGCCTATAATATTAAATTCAACTCAGATACGTTTATAAAAAGTATATTACTAATTTTTCAGGTTATGAAAGAGAACGAAAGTTCTTTCAAAAATAAATTGCTATTTATTTATTATAAAATATATTCAATTTCGGCAAATGTAAAGCGAATGTCTAAACAAAAAAGTGCTGACGCAAACGCTTTTTTTCAATTTTACGTTATGGAAAAGTAAAGATTTCTTTTTGCTAAATCTTAAATATTTTTACTAAAATCTTCAATATTTTTCGAAAATAATTTTTTTTTTAGTATATTTTTTAAAAAACTATTTTAATTTCTCATTTTATATTTTTTTAATACTTAAATTACATTCGAAATGAAAATCTCAGCGTTTTTCTTTATTTTCTTTGATCAGGCGGTTTCTTTGTTCTTTCCAGCCAATCAGAATGTCTTTTTCGGCTGAGAGCCGGCTGACAGCCAATCACCGACAAGGTTCTTCTTTGTTTAGTTTTAAATGCGTTTTTTTTGATTTTTTACTTGTAAAATAATTCGGAAGAGGGCACCATCTTACAGAACTTTTAAAAACCTAATCAATAACTGTCAAACGAATATTCTACCATTAAAACTAGCAGAATTAGAGTGACGTCAGATGTCGACGAGATGCCTCGTAAGAGGCGGTTATTAAAAGATAAAAAAAAATATGAATGACTCCCAGCTTCTTAGTAGTATTTTAATGATGTTCTATTATATTTTTGTTATTGTTTGCATTGCTTTTATATCTATTTTTTATTATTCTGTTTTTTTATTATTATTATTTTTTATTGTTTTAACTGTTTGTCAATTTCAGAGCTGCAACTGACTATGTCTTGTATTAGTTATTTTATATACTTATATGTATAAATATTTGTGTATATGTACATATTAAAAAATGATATGTAGTTTTAATTTTTTGTCTATAAGTATAATTATAGACACATAAAAAATTATATAAATTTTAGTTCTTTTTTGTCTATTTATTGCACATATGCATATTATATATACCTATATATATAAACTAAATAGGCTTACTGTTAATCTGGTAATAATATAAGTTAATTATTCCTTAACCAAATTTAAGAAAACCAGCCAGTCAATTCATTGATGGCATACTCTTACCAAATTTTTAGCATCTTGTTAATTCCATGTTTAATATTTCAAAATTCCACATCATGATTATTTTACCCTTTAAAATCTATTTGGTCATGAGTTTGATATTTATATGGGAAAATCTTTCTACATTACACTGAGATACAATCAGTGTACTTACTTCCAGCTGAAGATTTATATTGTAAGCTGTGAAGTACTTATTCTGGAAGAGCTAATTGGTTTATTGCACTTAACTTTGTTAAAGAAAACATTAAATATAACTTTAATGTATTTTTGATGTCTTTGACAAGCATGTTTAAAGTTGGACTGATGTTTTCTCTAACTAGACTATATTAATCAGTATTGCTTATTATAAAAATGAAATATTCTTTAATATTAGTATAAAGAAAAAGATATATGTAAATGTATTTCATATTCACTGCATCAATATATGTTACTTCAGTTATATACTATCCAAAAAAAAAAAGTGTAAATAAATAAAAAAAACATCAAAAAATTTGGAAAAATTCATGAATTTATTTTTATGATCCAACAACAGCCATTTACCCATCTTAGAGCACCATATGCAATCACATTTTTGTAAAGAATAAAATGTGCTTTTAATGTAAGGCAAAAAAATGACTGCTGCTGTGTTGTAAAATTTATGAATTTTAATATTTCGTGCAATAAAATGATTTCTAAACATAAAGCTAACAGTTTTATGAAATTTAAGAAAATTTGTAAAGTATCTTTGTTAAGTGATAAAATGAAAGTTATAACTTTATTAGTGGTATAAAAAAATAACTGTCAACATTCTTGTATTGCATCAGAAAACTTAAAATTTGAAGCATTTAATGAAGAATCTAAAATGGATAATGGCAAGTAGGCAACTATATAGATTCAAATTTGATATAACTTAATATCAAAACAACTACAGAGGCTGTAGTCTGCTGATAATCAGACTGCTATTACATTTTCAAAGAGAATCACCCACAACATGTCAAATGTGAAAAAAGTCTGAAATTTTCCTAAACATTTGACTTAAAAAAATAAAAATATAGTACAACAAATATTTTATTTTTTAAACGAATGAATGAATACATAAGTTATAAATGTATAAAAATGTGATCTCTCAATTGATTATTAATAACTATATTGTTATTTTTTTTAATTTTATTTATAATATAATATTAATTTATATAAAAGTGTTTATACTATGTGTGTGTGCTGAAAAGTACTGCATATGTGCATTTCAGTAAATAACATATTCTATTGTAATCAAACTATATTAACAAAACTTGACCTATTATATGTAATCTACATGAGGGGAACTTGGATCAAAATACAGTGGATATTGCAACTCCCTATACATTTATCAGTCATTGCTCTGAAGAAGACTGCTAAAACAATCAAAACAGTAATAATAAAAAGGCATAAACATTTATACTGTGAAACATATTGAGGCATATTTGTTTTTTTTCTTATTATTATAGCATTCAATACAAAATACAATACTTGTGCAAGAAAATCAAAATAATTACAAAAGTACAAAAATATATATTAAATATGAGAAACTGTTGCATCATTGCAGCAAAATGTTTTATTTTGAAACTTTATTGATTTTGATTTTTAAGAGCGTATTTGTAAAAAAAAAAAATATCTTACATAAATATGTTGTGCAAGACAGCATTAGACAGTTAGCTAAAACGACATTATAGATTTTATTAAAAAAAAAAAAAGCGTCATTGAAAAAGTAGTTCATTATTTTATAAGTAAAAACAAACACACACGAAAAGGAAAATTTTTAACAATCTAATATAAATTAAATTTGCCTTTACTAATTGAAGGAACTCTGATTTCTTAAAGTACTAAGTAATACCATTTCTCTGTTCTTTTAGAAAAAATTAAAACCCATTATTTTTACAAGCATTAATGCAAAAAATAATTGATATAAGAAAATAAAGTTGTTTTTTTTTACTCAAGTTTATCGGGTACAATTTTTTTTTTTTAATAATAATTATGACGACTTTGCTGATTATAAATAGTGTTAAACTTTATGAAAACTGCTGCAAAATAACCATTAGGTTTCATATAAGGAAAAAGAAACTAAGGTGAAATATACATGTTAATTTTTTGAGTATAATGATAGTTTTAGATGAGACAAGTTTTAACTATTAGTAGGAAGTATAATTATAATTTTTTTTAATTTATAATGTATCTCATCTTTATGACAATTTTATGCATTTCAAGAAATGAGTACTTTAGAGATCTACAGTAAGCTGTGCAAAAAATTTTCAAGATAGAAATATAGTCTTAGGACACATTCTGCTTTTGGGAGCCAGTCTGATTTTAGTGAAAAGTGGTTTCATACTTGCATAATAATTTTTTATAGATATAAATTTTATAGATCTGTTCTAATGGGGTTTCAATAAAATGGATATCAAGAAACTTTTGTCTACACTTTGTTACTATTTTATGTTGAATGATCTCATGATGCAATTGTAGCACATTTTCCCAACATATTTATGATATGGGGTTCAAATTTGGATCAAGTAAAATTTATTTTAAGAAATTTAGAATTTTTTCCTCAGATAGGTGACCAGTAATCCATCCAATTTACCATCCACTATTGGTCAGTAAATGAGTATCTCTTCCTTATCACCCAATACTTGGCAAACTTCATGGTTATTATATTATTCCTCTATGGGAGTCTGTTAGAGATATTTTAGTCCTGCAGTGAACTATTTATTTAAAAAAAGACTATTATATGAATTGTGGAGATCCTAATAATCTTTTCAATCTTAAATGGACTATAAGAAGAAATATAAATCATAAAGAAGACTATTTCTGCTATAACAATATATATTTTTATGATAAAATATTAAAATGCTAAGAATTATATATCAGCCAAATAAATAATTTAAAAGCATTGTCAGTATAAATAATTGAATTGCTATCTAGTTGCTAAAATTCAATCAATTTTATATGGAAAGAAAGCTACCATTTTTTCTGCCTACCCAAGTTATTATATGGAAATGGATTTAAATCTCAGTAGCCAGAAGAGTGAATATTAAACCAGATATGATATTTGAGGCAGTTTATATTTGAATCAACTTATATTTAAATTTACAGTACATTTTAAAACTGCAAATAAACTATTATACACTAGTAATGATAGAATGTGTTGATAATGCTTGGGAACTCTCTCTCTCTCTCTGACTGCAACATATTTTCTAGCTGTGAAATATTCTGTCCTTACTTGACATATGATCATTTATTTGCACAGTTTTAAAATGATAGAAATAGTCCTGCTCTGTAAATAAATTTAAATATTAGTCAATTCAAATATAAATTGTTTTAAATATCATAACTGATTTCATATTTGCTCCTCTGATTGTTGTGATTTATATCAACTTCCAATAAGCATTTATTTTATAACGTCTTGCGTGCGATTATAATTACGATAGAATGACAGCCTGTTAAGCTAATTGCGCAGACGCTGTGAGAATCTTATTAATAAATGAATACCTTCGAACAACCACATGATATAGTATTTGTGTAAGAGTAAAAAGGAATCAATTTCCAATATAATATCAGGCAAGCAGAAAGAAATAGTCTTTTTTTTTTTGGTAAAAGTTTGTTGAATTTACAACAATTAAAAACAGTTTAATTGTTTATATTGATTGTATTTGGAAACTGTCTTTTTGGTTGTTGTATATATATGCATGCAAAAATTTTCTTTTTAAAAAAAAATAAAATCTGTTCTAATGATATTCTTGAAATTGAAAATAAATATTTAGTAAAATTTTAAATATTATTAATAATAAACTGTTTAAGAAGATATTGTTGTAACTGTTTGTTTACTATGAAAACCATTGTATGCAGAAAATACTGTTTATATAACTAAAGTTCATATCTTTTTCAGGTATATCATGATAGTGAAGAAGGAAAACGGTACATGCAGTTTTACAAAGTAGTGGATTTTCCATACATTGCCATTCTTGATCCAAGAACAGGTTAGAAACATATTTTATTATTCTTGTCACTTTTAAAATATGAAATGTATTACTACTTTTAATTTTATTGAAAAGCAGTTGGTCTCTTGATAGAGTAGTTTATTGTAAGCAGAAGTATGAATGAGAGGAGGAGCGAAACTTGCACCTTGATATTTGAGATGAATTCTTTGTGCTACAATATACTGTGACGACTGTTATTAGTTAATAATAAAAATCATTGTTAGTGAATATATTTGTAATTCAATTCTTGATTGAGATGGAGACTGTAAAGACTTAAGTCTTAATATTTAAGATATATGTATGCTGTTAGTATTTTTCTATTTTCCAACTGGATTTATCTGAGCTGTGATTACTATGAACAAATTGTCTATTAGTGAATGACATTGATACAACTCAATGCCATAGCTAAAATGAGACTGGACCAAATCTTTTTAATTATTTTTTTAAAGATAGGATCCTTGCTTTATTACATTTGCTAAAAAAATATATAGGTAAAACTATACAGTTAGCATTAATTTTATTGCAAAATTTAATATTTATTTGTTTATCATTAGCTGAGTTTAAGAGATGTTCAAGCAACAAAGTGAAATTAAGAATTCAATATTCATTACAACTCTGATTCCTTCCCTCCTTTTTTTCTTTCTCATTTAGATAGAATCTTTGCTATTTTATCATGTTTACTACTATAATAGGTTTTTTTAAAAAACAAAAAAGTAAACATGATAAAATAGCAAAGATTCTATCCATATGGAAAAGTGTTATGAAATATAAATTTGTGAATTTTTTAAACATCACATATGGATGCAGCAGATGATTAACCATCTGATTTTATTATCAGTATCTTTAGAAATATAAAAATATCAAATGGTTTGGCACTCAGGAAGTCATGTGAGGTTCCAGTACTATAAATGTAAGATTGCAGGAACTTTAGTTTCTGATTTCATCACTTTACTATTGCACTAAATCAGATAAAGGAAAAATCAGTATAGATTTTTGGTGAGCAATAATACTACGCAGATTTTGATAGATAGCAGGTCATATTGATCCTAAATGTCAGCATTATGATATAATAATAATAAGCAATTACACATACAATAAAATCCAAAACTGTATTCAAAACCTTCATTTTAATATATCCCGACTGCATAATTTGGTATATGTTTCATTGACTTATCATCTACCTATGATCACAGGCAGGTCAATTTAGCTATTTGTATTTTACATTACTATGATTGTATGTGCTTACAAAGCTAGTCTGAGAAGCTTCTGTAGAAGTTTTTTGAGATATGACATGTATAAGTGATGACAATTTCTATTATAAACACATATTACAGTTATTGGTATGAGTTTCGTTTGGAGGGTATTATTTGAATACTCATCTCACTGGTTTACACATTGTAGTTAAAAATTCTGAATATGTTCAGAATTGATCATTTAATTGGTCTTACTCAAGGTTTGCATTGTTTATATAATGGACATTTTTGTATTAGTTATATAGTAAAAAGTAAACTTATAACTTGGTAATATTACCTGTATTATTATGTTTATTGGATTTTAAATTTTATTACATTTGTATTTTCACATAAAATTACAATATACTAATATCTATGTAGGATTGTGGATATTGTGTATTTAGTGAATTTAATAATTTAGTATTTAAAAGAAGGAAAGTGAATTTTGTCATGAGCTTTTTACTTTGAGTATGATTTTGACTGAATATGATCAAGTAAAATTTTTGGGTTATTTTAATTAATGTATTGGTTTATCTGGAATATTTCTATTTGCTCAAGATTATTAAACTTCATAATTTATAAAATAATTCTCAGATATCCTGGTTAAATGTATATATTTATGTCATCATTTTTAAATATTATTGATATACTGCAGGACAAAGGTCTCTCCTAGTTTTATCCAGTTTTCTGTTCCATTGTTTCTATAATCTCTTTCTAAATCTTTTACCATCTCTTGGAATCTAATTTAAGACTTCTAACATTCATCTGTTACAAATCTTTTTTTTAAAAATATATTTCTACCAAAAAGCACTTCATCCAAATTTAACTCTATGATTAATTTCATACTTCATATTGTTAGCCATATTAACAATTTGATCAAGATATTTGTAATTATTAACTTTTTTTATTCATAATTATCAAACTTTTTTTTTCTGAGACATTATATATATAGATTGAATGAAATATTTTCCATGGATCGTTATTCTAATAAAGAACAGAAATAAAGAGATCAGAAATAATCTTTGCCTTTGATATTGCCAGGAAACTATCAATTGACAATCTCCCTGATGAGGCTAAATATGTTTTCTCCATTAACCTATGATAGCTCTTTTGTTGGGGTTTATTATTAAAGATTAGCTTGAGGACTATATTTTACTAACATAAAAAATTTATATGCTTTTGTTGATATTTAAGTCATTAAATACAAAAATGTTGAATTGTTGAGTTCGAATTTTAACATAAGAGATGTTTTGTGCAATATAATTTCACAATTTTTTCTGTTGACCTTTTTTTTGTTGTTATGCTTTCAATATTGTAAAACAATTTTATTACATCTGAAAAATTGTAAATTTCAAAGTGATAAAGAATTAGAAAATTAATATACATGAGTATCATGTGTTTTCCAGAAGGTTTGTGATGATAGTGTTCTAGTTGTATTTTTATATTGACTATTTCCATCATCTAATATGCGTATTGAATGTCTTTAGAAAAATTTAACTTTATTTAAATATTCCAAATACATTCAACTGTTAGTAATAGCACATTAAACAGGTTGGTATATGCACAACATTTTGAGGGGTATTATTCCCCCCCCCCTCTTCAGGTGTTGCTAGCCTGACCAGTAATAGTATTAGCATGGGATTCAAATCTGGATCCTTAGATTCTTGATTATTGATTTTTTTTATATATATTTTAAGGTAATGCTGTAAACAACTGAACCATCCTGCCAAAGGCAATAGTCAGTAGAAATTTCATATACTTATCTATGCGCTTCCTCCTGATTTCTCCATTTTTTCCTAAGAGCAAAGTTGATTAGTGGTTTCCATACATGATGAATAGTCACACTGGGTTGACTTATGGGATTTTTTGCCATTTTCATATGAGCAGCTTCTTTAAATTTTCTTCTTTGTACCTTTTCTTCTCTGTCCAATATATTTGTATTTTCTCAATTGAACATATGTTCATTGATACATACATGGTCTGCTATTTTAGACACATCTGTTTTCTCTCTTCTAATCATCAGTTTAGGTTCTTGCAAGCATTTTTCAATGGGATGACTGGTGTCACTAATATATATTCTTCCACATTCTCATGGTATTTCATAGATGCAGTTTTTTTTTTCTCATCATTTCAAGTTTAGGCTTTGTAGATGTTAGAATTCCAACAAATGTATCATCACATAGCGAAGCTAAACTTTAGATGGATATGGAATAGTTTTTATGGCTAAGGGAGACAATGGTGAGCCCATAGCCATTTTTTGATTTTGTTGGAAGAGTTCTGTGTTATATTGAAAGTAGTTGTTTTTATGCAGAATGTTAATAGTTCCATTACATTATTAATAGGAAGAGCTGTTCTGGTTTGTAAACTATTATCACCATTTAATCTTTTCCTTATAATAGACAATGTTTCTTCACATGATACATTTATGAATAAACTTTCCACATCAAAGCTTATCAGTAAGTCAGTTTTTTCAATTTTCATGTTCCTGATTAATTCTACAAAGTGTCTAGAATCCCTGACAAAGGATTGGGTCTTGTATGCCAAAGGACTTTAGAACTTTGAGAAGAAATCTCGCCAAATTTTGACAAAAAAAAAAAATTCAATAATCAAGAGTCTAAGGGTCCAGGTTCAAATTCCATGCTAGTACTGTCACCGGTCAGGCCAGCAACACCTGAAGAAGAGAGGAGAATAATATCTTTCAAAATGTTGTGCATATACTAACCTGTTTGATGTGCTATTACTAACAGTTGAATGTATTTGGAATGTTTAAATAAAATTAAATTTTTCTAAAAACATTCAATGCGCATATAGTTGATGGAAATAGTCCAATATAAAAATATAACATGAGTAACATGATTTATACCATGCTAAACATGAAAAAAAAATTTTTTTTTGTAATCTCATCTACATTGCATGCTTGTAACTATTTTTGATCTTCTGTAGCAATATATATAATAAATTTTTTTATATTTATTTTATTTTTAGTTACTTATATATATTTTTTTATGCTATTATTGTTTTGGTTTTTCTTATTTTTATGTAGTTGTTAGCATTATTGGTTTATATGATTTATCTTATTTTTATGTAGTTGTTAGCATTATTGGTTTATATGATTTATTTTTTTCTTATTTTTTTAATTGCCAGGGGAAAATATGCTTGTGTGGCACAAAGTTGATGCTTTATCATTCTGTGAATTAGGTAAATATCAAAACAGAATATTTCATACTTCTATTTATTACACTTTTATAGTGACATTCATCTTCTTTATAACCATTTAGAATTAGACATTATGCCATGTCACCAGGTGGTGTTGATTGTTGTCTAATTCTAAAACAATCAATTAATGAAGATAGATAAACTAATGCATGGTTAATTAATAATTTTTCTAATTGTCAATATATAAACTGTATACATTATTATTAATTTTATGTGTGTGATGTAGTTACTGGATTTATATCGGAACGTCCTAATTTAGATGGTTCTGTTAGTCCACCCAAGAAAATACAAAGGACAGTATGTATTTTTTTTATCTTATTTAATTTCATTTTTTAAATTACATTTTTATTTTTTGTAAATTTAATTATATTTCACTTTAAAATCTTTTATAAGAACTGTTTTGCTGCATACTTATCAGTTTTTCACTTTACAGAAGCAAATTCTGTTTATTCTATTCCATTACTAATATCTATTGGAAGCTTGAGTAATCAATAGATGCTAGATGGTAGAGTTTATTAAATACATATTCCCAGGCTTGTTCTGAGTTCTGGATTTAATCAGTTTGCTCTTATAAAGCATTGTATAAACTGAGGGTAATGATTTTTAATTAATCACTTTATGTCACATAGTCTTTAGCTATTTATATGAGTTTATATATTGTTATTAGCTGAGAATCATTTACCTTTAGAATAGAATGGTTTTAGACTAGGATGAAGCTATTGTTAACAAATTATACTATTTTCAAGTATTTACATTGATAAAGGCTGTCAGAATAAACTAAAGATATCCTATCTCTATTGATCTAACTAATAATTCTTGTTTGAGACAAAAAGTCTTTATCTGAAAGTCTTAAAATTTTTAAATGCTAGAAAATTTTAGTGATATTAAATGATACTTAGAGAAAATACAAAAATTCACAGAATAATCTTAGACAGGATTCAGTTCTTTTATTTATTTAGTATATTTGTAAGTGATCTTTAAGAAACAGAATTTATTCTTTGCTGTTGCTATTACCTTGATTTCACAAGAGATATCTTCCCAGAAGTAGAAAAGTTACTTGATAAGTGTATATATATATAAATTTACTAAGTGCTAGCAGATATCTAATAATAATGTACAAGGCTAAAACCCATATTTTTTTTGTGTGTTCTTTAATTGAGAGTTCCACGTGCAGTCATTATTACATCTGATTGGTTGTCACATAAGCATTTTTAAGGCGCTTCTGTTATTAATAAGTGTATAAAAGTTTGGAAATCTTTTGCAAAGATTCTGGTCTTATTTCTAATTCCACTAAGACTATATATTCATTTTTCTATTTGTTATAAATTGAATATGACTTTTTTACAAAAGTAGATTGAATCATAACCTAATTTCATGCTATTTAGGAATAACATTGGATTTTTGCCTTCATTAACTTTTGCATCATTGAAATTATAAATAGTTTGTAGGAATAACCTTGGAAATCTGGCTAGTATTACTTGAGGTTATAAAACAAATCCTCAATAGGATAGCTTTCTTAAAGTAAACAATACTTGGGTGTGTATGTGTGTTAACTATTAAAATATATCTTAATCATAAATTCAACTTTTTCTTTAATCATTTTTAATCTGGGTATGAGGCAGTGACTTTTATTCATATTTTCGGTTATTTTTTTAGCTATCAGATATGATGTTACTTCTGTATATAATCATTTCATTGATTTCGATGGTGAAAGATTTCTCAAAGATAAACATTGTTTGTTTGTTTTTTGCTGAGATAAATTTGGTGAATTTTGATATTTGATTAATTTTTTTCACTTTATTAATTTTTTTTATATTTTATGTTATAAGTTATCAGTATGGTCATTGTAATTTCAAAAGAAGAATAAAAAGTTAATTTGAGTTTGCGAAGATTGTTTAAACCAGTCTGTGAACTATAAGTATATTCACATATATCATTTTGATGTTTGTTAGATTTTTCATTTAACATTTTGAAATGCTATTTTTTTTTCTTTTTCTGCAACAAATTTTATTTTTTGGAATTTCAATACCTTTCTTAATTATAGCTATCCATTGTTTTCTATATTCAGCCAAAAGCAACTAATAATGCACTTTTTTAGAAAGTCTGTTATCGAACATACCCAATCCAACCAAAAATGTGTCTTAATAATGTATTTAGTAATGTCACATTCCAACATATTGATTGATTATTATTATTATGATCTTCCTTTATATATTTAAAATATTAGTTTTCTTAAATGAAATTTTTTTTAGCATTGCTATATATATACATTTTGGTTTTTAAAAAATGTATAAGTTAAAATGCTAAAATAATTTTAATCTGTCAAATTAAAAAATTCCTCATGAGTTAAAGTTATAAATTTATCTGATGAAGAAAAAATCTGTGTAATTGGATTTTTTTCTAATTAAAGATTATCTTTGGAATTTAGAAAATTTATTAATTAAACAAGATATAACTGGTCTATGTAAAGATCATCTTTTTTTTTTTTAATTGGTTGCTTTAACAAATTTTTTTAAAGGTTTAAATGTAAATTAAAAATAAATATTTTTTTTTTACTTTGCAGAATTGTCTACTTTGAATAAAATGCTCATAATCAAATTAAGCCTCTAAATTTGATATTTGAATTTGACAGTGTAACAGACAACTATTAATAGTGGAATTAGCATGAACCATGTGATATCAAACTACATGACTTCAATTATACGCTAACCAAAACTAAATATAAATGTGGTACTATAGCATCTATTTTTTCCTTCTCACGAAATATCACATTTCAAACATGAATTTATGTACTGTAATCACATTTTTTCACTATTTAAATCCTATACTTATTCAGTTCTATACTATAGCTAAAAGGACATAAACTAATTTTTTTCCGAGCATTTTCTATTAATGGTAGAATTACTTTTTTTGTAATTTGTTAAAGCAACCAATTAAAATAAAGTAAGTTAAAGTAACCAATTAAACAGCATTGCAGACAAACATTGCTTTGGGCAACAGACAAAATAGAGATTTTGTATGAGATATATACTTAAGATAATAATAGCGACTCCTACTGTAAATTCTCACAAAATCTAAATCAGTTTAGTCGAATTTAAGTTCAAAAACCAAGAAGGAAGGCAATAGAATACATTCAGCAGAAGAGCTGAAGCTGCCTAATGGGAGTCAAGAGCTAAGAAAAAAGGCTACAGGATTCTTTGAACAGAACAGACAAATGCCAGTGCAAATGCCCCACTTAATGCCCAAAAAGGAGTCTCAGAGATCTAAAAGTTCATATAAATCTCTGTATTATTTATTTTTATTATTTGATTGCTAAGAACTTCTGTATTATTTATTTGAATGTTGGAGTAATCTCTCGGCCACAGACACAGCAACTCAATAGACGAGTATTTTTATTATTGGGAATGGCAAGGGGAGAATGATCATGTCTCACCTCAATAACCATAATTAGCTTTGTATATATTCAATTTAATTATGATAGTTATACTACTAGAATGAAAAATTATATCGTAATTAAATGCAATAAGTTTCATTAACTCTGTGATGCATATCAGTATCCAGATACATCTTTCTGCTTAAAAATCATTTAAGATAATCAAATGATTAACATTTTTAAGTTGACAACCATCCTATGTAAAAGTTGCTGTTTATATATTATTTTCAATTACTAGTTGATAAACAATTGGAATTTTTTTGAAAATTATATGCTAAATCATAGTATATAAGATTGCTTCTTTTTTTTTCTACTTGAGCATTCTGTAGATATGCTTTTGAATTCCCCAAAAATAGCACTGTCATCAACATAGTATATATTTCAAAATTAAGAGCTAAGACAATGAAGTTTTAATTTTTGTTTTACATCAGTTCATATTAAAAACCCCACTATACTATAAATATATATATTGCATCTTTTTGCCTGGTTCATAAAGCCATCTATAAATTATTCCAAAGACCACTGTCATAAAAATGGAAAATTAATTTGGTACACATCCATGTTTAACACTAGTTTTCATTGCGAATGCTTCACACTTTTCATCAAAAGTGATAACTAAATCAATAAAAGCAACATATAAATTCTATCTTTACTCCTAAAACTTTTTTTTATCTGCCTGGCAACAAAAACCATGTCTATAGTTTTTCTTAAATTTTCTAAGACCATGTTTCTGGTAACTTTCTATGATTGAAAACAACTTATTCAACAAAATTCTTGAAAGCAATTTTGCCATGATAGATAAAAATGTTATTCAATGATAATATTTTTTACATTTTTAAGATTACAAAAAGCTGTTTTAATTTCATTAAGGTGATATCTTTGCTGTAGAACAAATCTATTATATATGCATTAAAAGAAAAAGATTGTAACTATATTTATCATCTGAAATTTTTTTAATGCCAATTTTTAATTATTAGTTGTATTGGTTTTTATTTATTATGTTATGATCAGATAGATAAAATAATGACAAAAATTCATTTGATTTTCTTTCATATTTGATGCCATCAGATTATTAACAGACTTGAATTCAAATATGTTGATAAATCACACACATAAATTTCCTCTTGGAAGAGACAATTCAATTAATTAAAACCATTAGGTGTCAAACATAAACACAGACTATCATATATATTACGTATATGTATTTGAATTAAATATTTATAATTAAACACAAACTTAATTATCAAATAATAGTAAATAAATCTGATGTACATCCAACATTTTTAAGATGACATATTTCACCATCATTATCATCTTATCCAACTTGACATAATCTGCTATTACCTTAACCAATCTACATGTTCCAACACAATTATAGTTACAATTGGATTCTGTATGGTTTATAATTTTATTGAACTAGTTCTGGGTTTTTATTTTTCTCTAAAGAACAGCGCATTAGTGAGATGGATAATTAAATAATAAAAGAAAATTAATTTCTTGAGATCTAATTTTAACAAGAAGATATAGTTTAGCAACTGACTGGTGAGAATAAGGATTGGAGGGCAATTTGTTGTCTAAAATGATGAGATGAGCAGTTCGGCTGATAATTGATTCCTTGTTAAGCTTTGGTGGAGTAGAATTTGCATCATGGTAATTTTGATTTTAACAAAAATCGTTCATGAAATTGAACTGCAATTGTTTTCAAAATTTGAAGAAATGAAAAATAAAATTATGACAGGTTAAATTTACTATATGCCCACTTAAAGCTTCAAGCCATGTATAACTCTACAGTCAAACCAATGAATGTAATGCCCTATAAAAAGTATAATCATGAAATAAAATCCAAGAAGGTGCCTTAAAATTATCACTTACCTTTGATTTAAATTTATTGCTGCCCTCAATTAAATAGTTACTTATGTGGAATATGATTTAGTCATTAATCTACCAAAGATGTATTTTTCATTTATTTAGTCATTATGTTTTTTAATCGAAATTGTTTTTTAGAAGACTATCTGTCTGCTATTAATACTTCCATGCAAACATATGGGAAGTTTATATTCTACCGAGAAAGATTTTATTTGATTTAACAGAAAGAAACTTTATTAAGGAAGCATAAAGTACTGTTCCTCCAGGATTGTGAATATAAAAGAAAAATAATAAATGCTTTGGAACGACCTGAAAAGTGAAGTGGATTAAATGATCTTGGGGCAAATAAATTCCCTTATTTTGCTTTTGTATGATCATATATGACCTTAGAGAAATACCATGTAAGATTTAATTTATTTTACAGAAAGTTGTATTAGTTATTTTATTTTATACTATTAACTCTCAACTTATATATATTTAGTAATCACGAGCAACATTATCATTATTATAGAATATTTGCCAAAGATTTATGTAAAGTTGCAGAATATTTATAAATATCTGTGTGTGTGTGTGCATCGATTATCATCATTTTTATATATATATTTACAAAGAAATCTAGTCGTATATCACATGACCTAATTTAATAAGCTTGTTAAGAGCTATTTGCAAGCTCATATAACATTTGTATTACAAGCTTGTTAAATTAGGTCATTTGATATTTGACTTGATTTCTTTGCAATTTTATTTTTTGCTATTAAGGCTTTGGTGATTTTATATTGCTAAAGTTATTAATATATGAAGTATCTGAACTTAGTTCAGTCCCATATGGCTATTTAAGTTAAATAGCTGGATTGGAAGACATGAATGTCTGAAAATTTCAAATTTTCTACTTAATAGTTATCCGTTAGATAAAGTGCTGGGCTTGGCCTGGTATTTTAAATCCAATGTTTGAATATCCTAGTATCTCTCTGATGAAGCCAGTAGCACACACCAGTCTGAGATTGGGGATATTCTGAAAAACTTGTTAAGAACTATTTGCAAGCTCATTATATAACTTATATATATTTGTATGTTGTGTGTAATCACTTATTAAATGTTAAGAAATAATTTATATAAATTTATCACATACCATTTTGATCTTGTCAGACTGTTCATTTCTAATTTAAGAGAAATAGTTTCTTAGCTGAGAATATAGAAGGTATGTAACTGGATATTTTGAATTATTGCGCATGTATTGCATTCTCTTTTTGCGGAGAATGGCGTCCTTATAACTGACCTTTATAAATTATTTATTTGTCCCAAATGGATAAAATAAAATTTTGTGTATATATGAATGGTAGATTCAAGAATTTTTATGAATTAAAATTTCGGTTTTATGATTAGGGGTAAGTTCCCAGTACATAATGTTTGAGATAAATTATTGAAATCATATAATTTGCATTCCCTTATTTTATTATTGACGAGAATTTATTTATATATAACTTGATATTTCATTCTCAGTATGTTTCAATAAAAGAATATTTTCCAACTTATTTGGATAATTAATTCTCCAGACTCAATCACATATATAGTATCTCTTATCTTTTTTAACTATGGTATATGTTTGCATAGTTGTAACTTTTAAGTGTTATATTCACAAATATGTTGAAGTCAACAGCATTAGTCATATTAAAATACTTTCCCACACTTATTTTCCAAGCGTACAGAATTATATAGTAAGAAAAACTAGCTTTAGAATTGTAGAAATATCAAATGTCTTAACATGAATTAAACCATATATGGATATATGGATGCATTTGGAAACAGGCATCAACTTGATGATTTTATGAATTTTGCAGGTTGAATGTAACACTTCCTATACTTTATAAGTATCCTTTATGATGGATTAATCTATGAGATTTCCTATAAATAATTTCTCATTAGATATAATTTGTCCATGTCAGTATTATCTGAACTTTAAAAATGAATGCCCTAATTATGGTTGACTGATCATTGTTGCCTTAATATAAATTATTTAGCTACATCTATAGTCTGTGTTAATAAATTTTTCAAATATATATTTATTTTACTTATAACTTTAAAATAAAGAGATTTCCTAAATATATCAGTCTCATTTGTTGTCTAATAGTTTGTTTGTTTTTTAATAACAGAAAGCGTTCTACTATTATCAAAGTAAATAATTGATAATATTCTTTTTTAATGACTTTTAATACATAATTAGGATAAAGCATAGTTCTGGTTATAAATGTGGTTTTTATTTAATTACTAATTCATAATAGAATGGCTTATCTCCTCTTCATCATCCTGTGTAAACATAAATTGAAGAAATAATTATTATAGCATTCATGTTCATATATGTTTTTAAATTTATGTTTGATAAAATAATGGCAACCAAAATTCTCATTGTTCCATTTATTCAATTTGAGCATGTTGATACATTCATATTTATGCACATACACATATGTAAACTGACAGATTGTTTCAAGTTTGTTTAATCTAAGATTATTTAAATTACTGTAAATTGTCTTTTAACTTATCCAATGCTTCATTGAAATTTTAAACTACTGTTTATATTTTTTTTCTTTAATGGAAAACTATGAATAATGTATTTAAATATTCCTGCATAAATAAATCTATATTATAACAGTAATTGTCCTTTTGTTAAAAAAATACTAATTTTAATAGGTATATAATAAAAATAATATGGTATTTACGAATTAAACTAGTCTAGGAAAACTATGAATATCTACCGGGCGACTGCATACATGGTGGAGTGACTATAATTTTTTATTTTTAATTAACTAATTTGTAATAGTAACGGATAATGACCAGACTAGATACACAAATGATAAGTCTTTATGCAAATCCAGGCACTTTTCCTGACCATTGACTTCTCCACATTTATGATATTATTATAGAACAAAATAAAATAATCTATTTGGAATTTGGATGAGAAATAAACAAGCTATAAAATTATTAACAATAACTTAATTTTAATTAACAAACATAATGAAAATAATATAACAAATCATATTTACATCTAAATAGTTGTATGGAGAGCATGCAGGACAGAAAGATCTTTGTTTATTCATAACAATTCATTAAAAAAAAGTTTATAATAAGTTTATTCAATTATCTATTTATGTTGTAGTGAGTTCATGTTTCTTTAATTTTTGAATCAAGAATCCTCATATTTTAAATATCTGCAAGCAATTTTTAATGTTTTAATTTCTTATGGTTTGTTTCAATCGTAGCTTACTCCCATAAAGTTTTTTCTATTATTGAGGGTGTTGAAATAAAAAAAAAGTATATGATCATAAGAATCCTCATATTTTAAACATCTGCAAGCATTTTTAATGTTTTAATTTCTCATGGTTTGTTTCAATTGTAATTTATTCCCATAAAGTTTTTCCTATTATTGAGGGTGTCGAAATTACACAAATTTATAAATCCAGTCATAGAAGAGTATTTCTGTTTGAAAACTAATTAGAGGGCAAGTTTTCTTATATCAAGTTTCACATATTTTAATGTCTGAAAGCAATTAATAGACCAACAGAATAAAAATTAGTTTCTAAGGCATTCTTTTATTTACAGTTCCATAATAAGCTACACTATTGTAAATTTCAGGGTGAGGTATTCCGAAGTTTTTATCCCAGAAACTGCATTATCTCTACTTAAACAATCATAAAAATTTTCTTGGCTTACATCTTGTAGTAGCACAATGAAGAAAGTGATTCCCTCTCTTTTGTTTAAAAGCTAATGATCATAGTTTTCTTTTCGTTTTCAATTGTTTTCCATAGCAACTTGGTTATATTAATAATTAATTTTATTTTACAATAAAAAATTGTAATACATTTTTAATTTTTACAATTATTATTATTGTTTTAAATTTCTTCACAATTTCTTTTATACACATGACTTTTATACATCTTAGAATACATAATAAAAAATAAAAAATGCACAGACCTTTATCAAAAAGACATGCATGTAAACTCTGTCATGGAGCTTACAATATGCTTATGATGTTCCTTTTCTATGTCCTAATTTTTTTTTTAATATTAATACTATACTTGTTTAAAACTTTAATGTGTGAATGCAAGCAGATTTTAATGCATTGGCATAACTATAATTTGCAGACTATAGTTAACAATTAATGTTGGTAAAATTATTGTACCTTTAATAATAAAATATCTTTTTTTATTTTATGCACTTAAAATCTAAAATATATTGGCCTTCCATTTTCAAACAAATAATATGCTAATTATACAAAATATAAAACAAATATATAAAATGTCTGCATAAATAAATTAGAAAATAAAAATTTTGATAATTAAACTTCTCTTAATCTGTTTTTTTCTTTTTTAAATTCTCAATAAGCCTGTAGACAAGCATTTCTTATAAACAATGCCAGTACAAAGTTTAGCAGGAGTTGTTTTTAATTAGGTCTCTATAATCCCCAAAAATTTTAATCCATGATTTCATGAGAAAATATTCATTAATAATACTTTTTTTTTTTTAGCTTAATTCATATTCAGAAATATGTTTTATATATATATTTCTTTACCTGTTATTGCAAAGCCATCTATAATTCCATTGTTTAATTGATGGGAAATAATAAACAATTTATTTGGTTGTGAATTTTTTTAATGAAATGATACCCATGATTAAATCTTTCATTTTAATTCTACTGGGATTCATAATCAGAGTATTCCAAAGTTAATTGTAAAGATATTGTTTTGAAACAATTAACATATACATACATGTTTAAATACATGAAAGCAATCAACATTTAAACAATATCTATAACAATCGCGATCTGTTCTATAGAGAATGAAATTATTAATTCAAAGAAGTTTAAATAAACCTCATTATAGAGGTAAATATAATCTGTTCTAAAAGAAATAATCTATTATATCTTTCAAACTGCATTCCAACTATGTATTACTTATACATGAATTTTTGTATATCAAAGATAGTTATTTAATTTTCAAAATAAAAGATACTAATTAACCTGGATGATCATTTACACACTAAATATTCATTTTTATTTGTATTGCATAATATGTAAATAATTGGCATATTTAATTCTATTTATTTCTAGAAATATTTCCTGTAATAATATAAAATATCTACTTTTGCCAAGTCATTAAATAAATAAACTTTAACCAGGTTCATCATTTAATTTACTGTACTAATTTATTTACAGAATTTTGATTTTTAATTTAAATTGTATGTATATTTAATAAATATAAAATTATGAAATAAGCCACTGTTAAACATTTAATAATAAAATTGCTAAGACCTCAAAATCTTGTAATATTTTTTCAATTAAAATATTTTGTTACAATTGTTGATTAAAATTTAATTAATTTCCTTTTGTTTAATAATTTTTTTTTGTTATAAATATATATATTGGTAAATAAATACCCAGTTATTTTTAAGCAAGCGTGAAAAAATCACTTGAACCTTCAGTTTTCTCTCCTGAAGTACTTCTACATAGGTCTTTATAAACAATGGTCTGTTTAAAGAGCTGCTTTGCCTTTTATCTACTTTTTAAAATATCTTGCATCATGACATCTTTGATATATATATATATAAGACATATTTTGCGGGGTCATCTGTGTTAAAAAATTTTAAATATTGATATACTGATGTTTAGACTTGATCACACAAGTCATCTACTGGGTGATAAAAGGTAGAAAGATGGTTGTAGAGATGAGCATGCTAATGCAGTTAAACAACACTCATCAGCACTCTCACTCCATATTATAGATTCAGGTCATAAAATTGATTTTTCTAGTACCAGGATCATATCCAGATGGGATAATCTCTCCCAGTGCAAAATTAGAGAAGCCATTGAGATACTTAAAAGGCCAGATTGTATCAATAAGTGAGATGATAGACGCAAACTTCCTCCTATTTGGAAAGATTTTTTTAAAAAACATTCTTAATTTAACATTTTTGCTATATAACATTTTTTCAAATCAGTGATTGTAGTGTCTCTACAACCGTCTTTCTACCTTTTATCACCCAGTAGATTTGGGATCAAGTCAAAATGTCGGTATATCAATATTTAAAATTTTTTAACATGGATGAACCCGCAAAATATGTCTTTTATATATGCAACCCGTGAAAATCTTCATATCAACATATATATATACCTATCAGTCTTTTATCAGTTTTATACAAAATTTTTACTAAGATAATTACAACTTGTCTACAGAAAACACTGGATTTCCACTAACCAAGAGAATAAGCTGGATTTAAAAGTGGTTTTAGTACAGTAGATCATATCCAGCTATTGAGAGAAGTTATAGAAAGGACAGATGAATATGAGTTGCCATTATGCTTAGGATTTATAGTTATGAAAAGGCATTTGATTCTATAAAGATTTCTTCAGTGATTAAAGCATTGGATCATCAGGGTTGTCATATTTTAAAGAATATTTATAAAAATGCAACAGCAACAATTAGATTACATAATGATGGTAGGAAAATCAACATTGAAAAGGGTGTAAGACAGGGTGACTCCATATCTCCAAAACTTTTTACAGCAGTGCTGCCAGAAGTATTTTGTGGATTAAAATGGGAAGCTAAAGGAGTGAAAGTAAATGGAGATTATTTAAGTCATTTAGATTTTGCAGATGATGTAGTTGTTTTTGAAAATAATGCTTTAGGACTACAGGAAATGTTGCAGGAGTTATCAGATGAAAGTAGAAAAGTAGGACTAAAGATAAATGTTAAAAAGACTAAAGTAATGTTTAATAGATTTCCTCAAAATATGAAAATAAAGATTGATTATGATGAGTTAGAAGATGTTAACAGTTACAAATACCTTGGTCAGATTATTAATACAGATGGAAACATAATGGATGAAATTAATCATAGAATTAAACTTGGTTGGAGTGCTTTTGGTAAAAATAACTTGATACTAAATATAAATATGCCTATGTGTTTGAAAAGGAAGATTTTTAATAATTGTGTTTTGCCAGTTCTTACTTATGGATCTGAGACTTGGACACTTAATAGAAGGGCAATACAGAGACTTCAGACCACTCAAAGAAGGATGGAGAGATGCATGTTGGAAATAACAAGAAGAGATTGAAAACATAATGTATGGGTAAGAGAACAAACAGGTGTTACTGACCTCATTGAAAAAATTAAAAGACTGAAGTGGAGCTGGCTGGACATATTGCTAGAAGTGATGATAATAGATGGACAATTGAAATTTTAAACTGGATCCCAAGATACTGTAAAAGACTCAGAAAGAGACTTCATGTGAGATGGATGGATGAAATAAGAAAGTGTGCTGGGGTGATGTGGAGAAGCTAAAGATAGGAAAAGATGGATTGAACTTGGAGAGACCTTCATCCTGCAGTGGATTGATAATGGTTGATGATGATGATGATATCAAGCAATAGTTAATTATTTTTTGCACTATTCTATAGCCATCTGTTGTGGGCATTATATAGTAATGGCATATTTAAATCCTTAAGCTTGTTTCTAATTATTGGCCTTGTTCAATAAGGAGCATTGCATTTATACAAATAACAACACTTTTATTACTTCTTTTGTACTATCCAAACTGAAATTCAAAAACATTCACCAACATCTAGTCTTCTTGATTATTCAAACTTATGATAGATGTTGAAAGTAAGTAAAAAAAAATCAAGACTATTTTGGAAATATATATATATGTATATCAGTGGCAGAGATTTCAACCATGCTATTATAAAGTATGGAAATTGAACAGAATGTTAAATTAAGTAAATATAAATAATGAGATACACCCACCTGATAATAAATATGAATCAAAATAGTTTTAAGGCTAAATGATGTTTAAATTAACTTTATCAGGAAGAATTTATATACAATTCAATTATATTTTGTTATTTTTCATTCTATTGGGACTCAAAAAAAAAAAAACTATTCACTAGTTTTTTATTTTATTATATATATATATTTAGTTATTTTATTTTTAAACTATTAAAATGTCAAATAACCATTATTTCTTGTAAAGTGAGAGAGCTGCTATTATTTTATTTTATTTTCATTACCATAATCATAAACAAAGCAGTTACTTCAAAATAGTCAAAAGTATACAAACTCATATAGTTAAGTAAAAATATAAATAACTGAATGGTTTATTACTTGAATGTATGTAAGAAGTTTGAACAAAAGAAATGATGGGGTTGGGTCACAATCTATAGACCTTAAATTTCAGAGTTTGCCACTCTACCAGAGCAATCTTATACTTTAAAATATAGTTTATAAATTCTTTTACTGCTATTATAAAATATTTGCCAAATAAATATTAATATGTTTTTTTTTCATTCTAAACAAATAAATGATTTCAGTTTTAGCTTTGTTTAATATTTGTCTTTTGACCTCTGTATTCAATGTTAAAAAAAAAAAATCATATGCTTTATCAGTTAGTGATGGAAAAGTAATCTTAATTAACTTTTAATGTAACTGGTTGTCAGTTTGAGAATGTAGATTATTTTAAATATCTTGCTAGAATTTTAAATAGAAAAGCAGACTCGGATGTTGAAATACTATACATATCCTAATATTCTGTTACGGCATTTGTTAAGATAAAAGAGAGTTATTTCATCATAGCTCTACACTTCAATTAAATTAATTAGGTATAGGATTATTATTCTTTCAAATTTATTGTATTGAAATAAGACATAAGCAACCTGTCATTATAACATAAAAAAGTTAATAAAATTTTTAGCAGGATAAAAAAAAAGAAAAATATATATATTCCTCATTCCTCAGCTGATGTGAAGTGATTAAATAATGATAGATTACTGAAAAAGTTATTTAGTAGTGAATTTGAGCATGGCATTCATTATAGAAATTATTTCAAAAATATTAAAGAGTTGTAGTATCTATTACTTTAATTGGGAGAATATGTATGAGAATAGAATTCAACGGAAAGTTCTAAATTATCTTAGAATAGGTATAGATCATTTAAACTTGTTTTGCTTTTTTTTTTTTTTTGTATATTGGTGGTAAAATGTGTAATAATTTTTTTATTACTATTTGTTAATACAGTAGTGTCTATATTCTCAATATTTGGTTTAGTAGATAAAGAAATTTGTAGATAGTAGTGAATCATATTAAAATATTTCCTTTTAATATAAATATATATATGAAGATAGATTTGTGAATATATTTGTAAATACATTTTGAATAAAATGCACAACACGCACACGTATATGTATTCTGTACAAAAAATATGAAATTAAAATTTTTTGAATGTGAATAACTGATACTGCAGATCAGAGATTATAGGTGTAAGGAGACTAATGTAATTTTAATATTTTATAATTTATTATAGTTTTAAAAAAAAAATGAATAAAAATTTATCTGTTTAAAGGTGGTTTGTGTGCGGATCAAAAGTATTAAAATGATATATTTGAAGCAATAAAAATTCTAATTTCAAATAAACTTAGAGTTATAATAGGTCATTGAGACAAATTACAAATAAAAAAAAGACTGAACAACAAAATATTAATGATAAATAATAATCAGAAAAAATATAACAATAATAATATTCTTTTATTTTAGGATAGCATTGTGGATGCGAGTGAAGAACTACAACTTGAAGCAGCCATAGCTGCGTCTCTTGCCGAAATTAAAGGTGCTAAAGAACAAACGGAAGAATCTGAGGATGAAATAGAATCATTTCATTCTGATACAGAGAGTGAAAGATCATTATCTCCTTATCAAAAAAAAAATTCTGCCAGTAAAACTACAAAAAGATTAAACAATAGTACAAAAGGAGTTAAACGAAAAAGTTTATCCAATTCAACTAATAATAATAGCACAACACCAGAAAGTGAAGAATGGAAAAGTTATTTAGGTCAAGATGATGGTAAGTTATAATAATTATTATTGCTGTTGGTGTTTTTATTAAGACAATTTATTTTAGTATAAATTTTTTGATGCAAAAAAAAAAAAAATCATTTAAAATTAGCCCACCTTTGTTCTTAACTGGAGATTAAATTAAATCTGGAACAATAGATTAGTTAGCTGATGTTGATTCAAATATGTTTCAATTGTTTTCAGATATTAAAAGAGATTGCTTTCACTGTTGTTAGCATTATATCTGAACAAAGGATGAGAAGACAATACTAAGTTTTCATATTTAGGATTTATTTGGCTAATCACGACTTGTTTGTACCAAGGTTTTTCACCTTTGTAACTAATCATTCTTTAGGAGGCAATCTATTAGACCATCGGATAAGACTTTTTTTTTATTAAATTTTAAAATAATATAATAAATAATATATATATATTTTAAATAAAACACACAATTTGAAGTTGAAATATAAAATTTCTCATATACACACTACACAACATTGAGTGATTTTTAAAATATTTTTCTTTTATTCTGTATAATTAAAATATTGGTCGTTTGATGTAATTGATTTTCATTGTATTGTATCAGTATAGAAAAGGATCAGCAAATTAATTTATATTTGGAAAAAGTTTTAATATAAACAAATTACGCATTCTCTCAAGCTTTTTCTTTTTACCTTTGATATTAATTACATACATCTTTTTATTCTAACAATACTTCCTGAGTAACTCAATAGGTTTCAGAAAGTCAAAAGCAATTATGAAAATCTAGAGGCAGTCTGCATTTGGTGATCTTGATTTTAATATATAAGATGATTTTCACGTCGATTTTTTTTTTGAAGACAAAGGAAAATTGCTTTGATTATTGTCTAAATTTATATTAGTAAATCTATGATTAATAATACTAGAATTGAAAAATAATCAAATATATCGGTGAAAGAAAGAAATTCTTCTGTGTCTAGAATATTTTATGATTGAACATAATATTTTATTACTTTTGAAAATCATATCTTTACTATATTGTCTTTAATAGAGAAAAATTACTAATGTAATGGAAAGAAACTTGAGAAGTAAATTAAGAGACTTATTTGATTTATTGATTAATTTAAGTTCAAAGAAATTTTAATATCAATTTAAGTGTTGATGATACATTTTAGAATGAAAGCATTTAACTCATTACTTAAGTAAGATATAAAAGAATGTATAAAGCTAAATTCTGAATTGTAAACTATAACAATCTGAGGAATCTCTTTCATCTACTGCAACTTCTTATATCATGAGCTAATAAAAAAGAATTAAATGCTCTCATTCATAATATTGTAAGATATAACTCTGTAATGTATTGATTATATTTATGATAATTGTAATTTGAATCAAGATTGTGAGATAACCATCTATAAGATTATGTTTTGAAAAAAATATAATTTTTTTTTATATATATGTTAT
This sequence comes from Epiperipatus broadwayi, assembly GCA_028023455.1. Classification (NCBI taxonomy): domain Eukaryota; kingdom Metazoa; phylum Onychophora; class Udeonychophora; order Euonychophora; family Peripatidae; genus Epiperipatus; species Epiperipatus broadwayi. The sequence continues at coordinate 2,418,068 of JAQFVV010000184.1, forward strand.
TCTACAAAGTTTCACTTTTCTCTTTAAATTATTTATTTGGTTAATTCATTTAAATAATTTATTCTTTTTACAAAATTTTTTTTATTTTTTATGGACTTAAGTAATCTGGGTTTAAATTATTCACATAGATTTTTTTATTCTTTAAATATTATGTGTATATGTTTAGTGTATGTTTGTTATAGATTTTATAGTATTAATATGTAGATGGCTCTTATCAATGACAATTTTGTGTACAATTGGTAGTGCTAATATATTTATAAAATAGAGCTAAAAATGATAAAATAATTGTAAATTTATTCTAAACTCCGCCATGAAGTTGCACTGAAGAGAATGCATTGCTTATACTTGATGATCGTTTGCACAATTTTTTGATCTTGATTTTCTAGTTAAAAATAGTCAAATACCTATTTATTAATCAATAAATGGATAGCTAGATGCATTGGCTTTGGGCCAACTCTCTGTAAGCAAAATTCTAAACTTGATTGGAACTCAAATTATGTACGTGGCAGAAATAAATACTCTACTGCTACACAAGGTCTGTTTCATATGTATATAAAGCATAAAACCCCAGTCTAAATAGTTTGATCATTATATCTATTTGACAATTCAAAACAAAGTAAAACTCTCCATATAGTAGCCCCATCTTGTGCTAACAAGAGCAATCAATGAGATAGTGATCATGTGATGTTTAGTGGTTATATCTATTTGTAATGTAATAAGTAGATCATTATACTGGATTTATTAGATTTTTACACTAGCACGTTTGTGTTTGTTCTAATAAACAGCAATTACATACTTATGTTAATGTTAAGATTTTTCCCCCCTGAAAATAGAAGTAATTAAGCAGCAAAGTGTTGTTACAATCTATCAATGACACACTTAATCATGATAGGTAAATGTTTGATATTACTTATTTTAGTCTCACTATTTACAGCTACATCTTTAAGATATATATATAAATAGCAAAATGAAACATTTCATATTTACAGGATATAATGAAAATATATTTATAATGCCTAATTGTTGTATATAGAAAATTAATTATTAATGTAAGGTCATGCAAAAATATGTCTTTAATATATATATAAAGTCTTATGATGCAAGAATAACTGAATTCAAATTTATGGCTGATAAATTTGAAATCTTTTTCATATCACTGGCCTATAATCAATTCTGCTAACTATCTAATATTGATTGGTAAATGAGTATAAGGCCTTTACCTTGCAATGGGCCATTTAAAACTGTTAAGATTGTTATATAAAATAAGTTATTGCTTAAGAAAATGCTTATGAAGAAATTTTTTTTTTATTATTATTGATTTGATTTTTTTTTTTAATTAGGTGTTACATCTAACTTAATGATTCGTTTTCCTGATGGCAATAAAAAACAGCTAACCTTTCCTGCTTCATCAAAATTAAAGGTATAGCTTTCAAAAGTTTATTCTTTATATTCAACTATTGTAAGATTATGTGTGTGTTTCCATACAAATATATATTGTGTTAACAGAGTAATATTAAAAATGATGACCATATTTATAGCTATAATGTAATTCACTCTTGTTTTAATTACTGATCCTGCTTTTGTTGAGAATTATATATATATCATTAAAAACCAGTCAACACTTAAATAATTCCAATATCAATAACAATCAACAATTTCAAACTGCTGTCAAGGCAACCTCCTTCTAACAATAAAGGTGGAATCTCACCTTTATTAATAACCTAATATACTTATGTCTATATATAATATAAATTTATTAATATTTATATTTATTTGAAAGTGAGTTACAACAATCGCTTTTCGATGAATCATTAAATGATTATTAATAACTGTTTAGTAGAATATCTGCAACTGATTTCTGTAAAGTATTTATTTGGATGTGAATGCCATAAAATCATTTTATTTTTTGGTTTAAGATTGTTATAATCTTTTTTTTTTTTTTTTTAAATCTCTTCTTTATTTATTTTGATGTAATATTCTTCATCATCTTTTCATTTCTCATTCTATTTTTTTTTAATCTGTCCCACTAACAATTTTTTATTTCCTGATTCCTCTGCTTTTAAATGCCAGATACTGAGCTCAGTATTCACTTATCTTTTTATCATTTATGCTATTATTAATATATATATATTCCTGTTTATTGGAAACAATAAATAGAAAATTTCTTATTTATTTTCTCAATCTTAATTTATCCACCTTCCTAAATATATAATAATATTACTTTCGAGCTGCAGCTTTATTTTTCACTATATTATAATTCCATTCTCAGAAAAAAGGAATCTGCTATTAACTGTAAAAAAAAAAAAAAAAGAACTGAGAAGAGAATCTTTCTAATCTGTTCTAAATATATTATTTATTTTTCATAATGTTTTACCTTTTTTTCTTATGTGACAAGTTATGAGTTTCACATTTTTAAAACCAAATATGCTTTCTAGATTTACAGGGCTAATTAGTTGGAAATGTCAATAAAATAAATAAACATATTGTTGCTCTGTGCAGTTTAGCATAATGGTGGATTAACAGTCACAGCTCAGTTTGATTGAATAGAACATCACATGACCTCTTAAGAAACTAATCCTATGATTACAGTTCAAGCTTTGATTTTAAAAAAAAATGCAAATGATTTGTTGTCATTTTGAAGGTATTAAAGGATTAGATTAATGAAAAAAGAATCTATTTATAAGATATGTAACAAGGAGAACAATGCGTCAGATAAACAATCTTACTAAACACACTGAAAGAAGAGCATTAGCCAAAATTGAAATGGGTTAAACATGTCTCTTATAATTTCAACGATTTATAGATTGTTTTATGATTTTATTATAGTTAATTCAGAATTTTTTTTATCATAAACTATACTAAATATTTCAGTACAATGGTATATGAATATTTCTACTTTTTTTTCACTAAATTAAACTTGCTGTAATAAATGCTATTGCCTAACATAACACATATTGTGCAAGTTTACTTTGAGAACATTTGACATTTTAAGTTATGATTTGTAAAGCTAGTTTACCAAGTCATTTCGTTTAGCTTTTTATTTGCATCCTTAATATTGAACATACCAATAGTGTTCTGTTGCTATTATATATAATTCTAGCCATGAATCAGCAAAATGATGATAAACTTAATTAACATAGGCATTAAAGAAAATTGTTTATGCTTTTACATAAGATTTTATATTATGGAAAGTTTGATTGCCAGAGTGTTTAATGTTATCTCATTCCCATACACTGATAAATCTGCTGGAGAAATTTAGGTCAAACTGTCGTATTTGCTTTGTCTAATATCTATTTTTGAATTTAATAAACTTTCAAATTATTTATAATTAGTTTGGCTAACTTTTGTTTCTCAGTTGACTGAACAATGCTAAAGATCTCTTTATCTTCCTGGGTCTAACTGTAGAATTGATCATCATCACTAACTTTTGGATCACTGTAAATTAAATTTTCTAGGTAGTTAGTGATCGGTACAATATATATAAGGAATTTGAGCATAGATTTTCAAGCTACCTTCAGCTATCAATTATCACATACAACCGATACACATGACCACACACATGTGAAAAAAATAAATGGTCTCCAATATATGTATTGTGCTGAACCAGCACTCATTAGTTGGTACAGTTTATTATCTCCCACACATATATATAATCAATCCTCGGTTTATGTTAAGGTAACAAATCTTCAAACTTTAATGGGCGGGCTTCAATCTACTCTAATCTCCAATTCTTCAGCCATGTATATTGTTGATATATTATAATGGAACTGGGGAGGGATTACTATAAGATGACGTAAAACAATGTGTCAAACAAGTTATATCCTGAAATCCATGATTTGACATCCTATTTGGGTGCGCCAGATAGTACTGAATCAGAAATGACATATAATAAAAGGAGTGCATCTCACTACTGCCAGACCTAGGCCCTAGAGTAGGATGCTAGAGATGTCACGATAAAATGCTTAGCTCCAAACCACATCTACCTTTAGTATGCTAGTTCATAATTTACTTAAGATATTTCAATGTAATTTAAACCAGTGCATATTCATTATATTTCCCTTTTTAGGCCTTATTACACCACATAATTCAAACTCAGGGAGTACTTGCAGTCAGCTCTCTTCAGGGATGGACTTACTTAATCTTCGACCAAATGTGCCTATGTATAAGCAAAGATCAGTATATTTTTCAATATCAACTTATTGGTGGTGACAACTCATTTAGGGGAGCAATGCATAATGATGATGGTGATGATCAAACATTTAATGGTACAAATGCATAATAATGATGATCAAACGTTTAATGGTGTGAATGCATAATGATGGTGATGATCAAACAGAGATAGATTGATTTTAACAACTTAGTAACATTTATTAATAAACTATAATGTGCAATAGCATATATTTACAGAAAGAATATTAAGTTAACATTTATTAATAACTATAATGTATCATAGCATATATTTTCAAAAAGAATATTAAGTTAACAAGGATGATCTTCTATCATTTTGAGGGCTTAAAACAATAAATCTCCCTGGTCCAGATTTCATGATAGAAGTCTGTTCTCAAGCAATCTTTATTTACAATAGAGGAAACAGAATGATTCAAAATAAAGCATATACAAAATGAGATTAGATAATTCACTAAATATATATATACAACAAAATTAAAAAGCAAATTGAGAGTTCGATAATTCTAAGTCTACCCCATTAATATAATTATCACAATGATGTTTATATGTTGGAGTAAATATATTTATAACTGTTCTCAAAACAAAAAAAAAAGACCCACTCCCATATATATATATGTGTGTAAGTCATTAAAGTTAGTGAAAAGTAACAAAAAGACCATTCACTCAAGTTGATTAATTGTGCACCCAGAAACAAAAACAATTACAAGTAGATATTATTAAAACTTATTAGGGTAATATAACTTTGTTTGTTCTAGAGGTGGCAATTAATGTTGATTATGTTAAAACCTTACTTGAGATCGCTTTGATGAAGTGGTGTTGAATTCCCAGAGAGATCTGTAAATTTACCTTTATTAATAAGTATACATATTTACTGATTCTGATTCCTTTCCCTCTTTATATATCAACATATCGATACATTTCTCTCACTCTTAAAATGCAGGTGACCGAATTTGAAGATAAAGTTGAATACACAAAGGAAAAAAAAATCATAAGACATGAAATTGCAAATAGAAATAACAAAAATAAAAATCACATGAATCAAAAAAAAATAACAATAATATATAAATATATCTCCTGAGGAAAACAAGAATTGTCCACAGCTATAAGTTTTTATACTTGAATGCCAATCTCCATACATAACGTTCTTGTCCATTGATTCTGTTGATATCTATACACTCCATACTAGTTGGTTAAAAGCAAGCACATACCAATTATTTCCTCTGAACACAGCATAAATCCATTGAAGAGCGATATTCAGTAACACTTTGTAAAATAGACATTTTCATAGACAGGTTTATAATGGCATCGAAGTTGACATCGGATGCCTATGATATATTTCTTTACCCCAAACACATTGCAATTATTACTATTGATTAATATTTATATTGTGGCTTCAATATATATAGGAAAATAGCTTAAAGAAACAATCAATTTCTAGTAATTTCACGTTTCTTTTTCTTTATCTCCATAACAGCCGATTTAAGCTTTCTAGAACAAATTAAACCATTAGTTCATTTCTGCTATTTATATATTCAAGTTTGTTGTTTTAACAGTTGAGATTAAATTTCTACTTTCTTTCTATCCCAATGATAAAGGTTTTCTATTAATTTTTACATATAAACATTAAGTTTCGAAATTTATATTCTTACTGTTTTTAATGCCGAACAGTTTTTTTTTTAATAAAATAAAAGTCTTTTCTTTATGTTCCGATGGTTTAGTTGTTAGACCCGACAAGTGAAAATTGCAAGGCTGTTTTCTAGTGCTGGCTTGAGCCTATTGTTATAAACTAATAAAAAAAAAATCATAAAAACATTATTATTTTTTTTTCTTTAGTCTTTATTATTCAAACCTGATCACCTAGCAACTATTTTGATCTTGTATATTTTGACCTTTGATCATGTCCGTCTTATCAGTCAATTAATTATTATTTTTGTTGTTAGTGATATTAAGTGTGTTTGTGTAGATAACAAATTTGTCTGCTTTCAAGGTGTACAAAAAAAAATTATTTCTCAAAATTGACAAAAATATTAGTTTATATGTATGTTTCGTGTATATAAACAGGTGTGTAGGATAAATTATTTGCCTACCAATTGGCCTGAATTCAAACATTGAGAAAAGTTGGGATAGGCGTGATGGTTGGTTGTAATTCATCCCTTACAATATATATATATATATGTATGTTTATATAGTGATGTAATTAATATATACTGTAACGGTCAGAATGAGCTGACAACCACATAAATCACCACCAGGATGATTTAAACCCATCACAACTTATTCCAATCTACATACTACTTCTTTTTTTTTTATGCTTGGTGATCAGGAAAAGGTAGAGATTCTTAAAACTAGATTATTAACTATATGACTTCTCTGTGGTAAACAAGATACCCAATGCAATATATATATATATAAAATACAAACACTTTATTAGTCAGAAAGTTACAAATAAATAAACAAAAGAAATTACTACCGCTTAATTTAGTTGCTAGACTTATAAGATAATGGAAATTACATGAATTAATGAGTACATATGTCAAAGTTTCACTGTATAACATATATAAATAAGGGACCTTGAATGATGAACACATTTGATCTTTGGGGCAGATATCTCTCAAGCAGGTACATAATAATAAAGAAAGCAAAGATAAGTTTAATTAACTCAGAAAATATGGTTAAATAGATAAACGCATAATTCTCACGATCATGACCCACCAATGCTTAAATACCAGGCTTTAACATACACAAAGAAGGATGGCAGTACTGGGTTTCTATGGTAATAAAATCCAATGATGAGGCAGATTGAAATATGCTTGCCTCTGCGAGGTCATATCCAAATAGCGTCTTCCTATAATAATCAATAAATCTCATCAACAGGCAGGAACGATCTACTGCCCAATTGGTGATACAACTAAGGTCCACTGAGTCTGAACTCAAAATGAATAGTCCTGCATTCGCATAGATCATATTCTGAAGCAGGGATAAATGCCTGCTGAAGAAATGCAGTCAAGTAAACATGAAGTTAGACAACCCAGGAGTGCTATATAAATATTTGGATTTAAATTTATAATCTATATATAATAAAACTTGACTGGTCATGTCATAAGATTACAATATGCGAATATCCATTTTATAGGCTTAATCAAGGCCTACATAGTTATTATAAAAAAAATTTATAAAGAAATTACTCCCTGCTTAGTTACAGATCTGCCCCATAGGTCTTAAATATATACAGAATTGTTGATACGACAGCCTACGATGATAATATATTAAATTGTGTTAAAAGTTTTAAAGAATTGAATATATCATATATTTCGTTATTTATAACATAAGTTTCACAGAATTGGAAACCGCTATCTGCAATGTATATGCATGTATATATATGACTGCTTCTATACATTTTTTAATGCATTTTTCTAAGAATCTGATATGTCCAAAATAGGACAGTTTAAACCTGGTTGTTTGTACTTCATATGAAAATTTAAATCTAATATGATCTTCAGTAACTTTTTATTCATTTTCCTTTCAGTCCATAGTATTCTTAAAATAATTTATAATCACTATTCTGTGCCATTTTTCAGTGTCTAATATTAACAGCTATAAAGAATCATGGTAGTACCGTAGCTTTAACAGTTTTGATTTTCACTTATAAAAATAAATTTAGATTTCAGATTTTTCATTGCAACTCTAATATCTATCTGCAACTATTGATTTTATATTATTGATAATTTCTTTTAACCTGATCTTTATCTTTTTCCTAATAAGTCTTTTAGCTAGTTCTTTAATTTTCTGGTAGGTGCTTTCAGACCGTAGTCATATTTGTCTATAAATGTAATCCTCATAATTATGTTGAAGGTTTGTATTTTATATCAGTCTTGAATTTGCATTTCTTTTCTTCCAGTATGGCTTTTCTTATAACAGATTCATATTACTTTGTGTGGGTGAGCTGAGATATACAGTCTTCATGTTATAGCCAACCAATGTGTTTCTCTGTAACCTACCTTAATTAACTTTTAATCCATATAGAGATTTTTTTACAAAAACATTGAAAAATTTCTATATATCTAATTACTTATGAACATTGTATAATTTACTATCAGAGAAATTGTTGTAATATTGACTTTATTCCAGTATTTACTGTTATTTTACATATACTAGCATTAGTATTTCTTGATTCTTGAATTTTCCTGAAACCAACTTTTATATCTGGCAGTTCTTGTTCTACAGTTAAAGGTAGTGATATATTTAAATTGATCCTCAAAAAAGCACAATATTTATTTTGAGTGCCAAAGATTTAATTGTTATATTTTACATATATGAATATTTTCCAATAAATGTTGCCATATTTCATCTTAAGCTTTTGAAACAATTATTTAATATGTGTGCATGTATATTTATTCATATTCTATACAATTATATGTTATACATGTGTACACAAACATTGGTATTTTTTTTTTCTATTTTACAGGCTTTGCTGACATATGTAACATCCCGAGGCTTCGATAATGATAAATATGAATTAGTAACAAATTTTCCTCGAAGAAAATTATCAACTTTAGATCCAAATATCACTTTGAAAGAAGCAGATCTTTATCCTCAAGAAGCTGTATTTGTACAAGAAAGGTAGCATTCATAAAGAATGAAAGAGACAAAATTAAAGAAGTAATTAGTGGCAGAAATCTCATGAAAGCAAAAAAGTGGACCAAATTTTAAAACTTTTTTTTTTTTTATTTACTGTTTTGTAAATGTTTGTTTTGTTATTTCCAACAGATCTTTTAATTTATTTATAGTTTAACTTTCCATTGAAACTGTACCTTTATCTTTGATTATAAGAAGACTTTTTTTTAAAAAAACAACATGTTGGTAAATGTACACATAAAGGCATGTGTGAATACATGTATTGTACCATGAAATCATATAACCTGACATTAATTTGAAAGCAACTAATAAGAAAAATATATGATTATGTGATATAATATATTCATGCATTTGCATATATATATTATATTCATATTAAATATAATAAAACAATATTTTTTTCCAGTCTTCATAAATTGATTTGGTTGAAGTTATCCAATTAAATAATGTATATTGTTTTATTTTTAAATAAGAATGTTAAGAAACATGAATTTTTAAAGATTTGCATAATAGTTTTAAAAAGTTATATTTTAATTTTTTTTTTTTTATTGTTTTAAGAGAAGAGACAAAAGATTTTCATTATTCAATCAGACTCAAATTTTTTTTATTTTTACTCATGATCAAAGAATGAAAATAAAATTTAATTATAATATTGTACCTCTCTTCTCTTCTTAAAATAAAAATATGCTAAGTTAAAAAGATCAAGATAAAAATTAATGGAAATATCAATAAATTGCCTCTCTTTGTTTTACAGTTACATGATTTGTTTTGTTTTATTAATTCTTTTATTTTAGTGAAATAGCAAACCATGTTTTGAGCAAAATTTGGATCATAAAATTTGAGTATAAAAACCAGTCATATAAATGAGATAGAAAAATTATAGTAAAAATATATAAACATAATCTAAAAGAAATAATTGTAATAACTATTATGGATAATGTAATGAAATTTCAAGATTCTTTAGCCAATTATTTGGGTTAAATATTTTAATAGATATGCACATGTATATAAAATGATTGACTAAAATTTGAAAATTTTTTTCCAGATTGTAATGAGGTTTAGGACTGTTTTTTATTAGGTAGCCCATGGCTAACTGGTATTGGTCAATAAATGATTATACAATTATATCTGGCTAGAGAAAAAGGATAGAAGTTTTCTCAAACTTACCACTCGGTAATTGGCAAGTCTGATAAGCAATACTTTTTTCACTGTCCCTCTAAGAGATATTTAACTTATGATTGACTGTCTAATAATTGTTTTATTTATATGTAAAAGAAGTTTAGATGTAAAAAAGAAAATATGATTATAATATATTTTTTAAATAGAGACCAAGAAAAAAAGAAAAACTTTCAACATGTTTTGAATATTAATTTTATTATTCAAACTTTTCATTTTATTTTCATCTACTGTAAGTTAGAGTAAGTAATCAATAATTGCCAATGCATATAAAATTCCTATCCTTATCTTTAAATCCCTATACTTAGATAAGTTTCTGACTTTTGCCTTTATCAGTGAGGCTGGGATTCAAAATTTGGAAAAAGGATGCATATGTACATTCAGCCACAAACTTTAACTCCACTTTATTTGTCAATTTAGAAATTTAAATCAGTCTAAGGTTTTGAACCAAAGTCAACTTGCTTGAACAGTTATACAGATCCGAAACCAGTTCTGCAACTGTATATTTTAGTTCCTTCAGTTCTTCATTTATTGTAGACACCTTGTTTCCCTAGCTAGGAATATAACAGAAAAACCACCAAACATCCACTTTACCAATAAGACAAAAGTAACTCTCCACTTTATTGCTATCTAATACATATGATTTTATAAGTATTTTTTGGATGAGAAAACTGTAACGGTAAGAAAAGTAGAGCTGCTTTAACCTAACCTAGAGATGCAGATAGAGGGGGTTCGAACCTCACCTACTCCTCTAGATTGCTACTAAGCGACTTACTCCCCAAACCTCATTAGAATTTAATCTTAATGTATGCCCGGTGGTCAGGGAGAGAAGAGACCACGAAAAGGAATTTTTACATATATAATGATCAGATGTACATACGTATGTCACAAAAGAAAACAATACTAAGTGGTTTTATTTATAGTGAATGAAAGATAACAGAAACTTTTATTATTGACATTAAAATAATTCACACAATGCTTTATTAATAGTGTCGCAGGCTATTTTCACTACAACCGGATAGACATATATGAAAGATCCATTGATCGTAATAATAAGAACAGACAAAATTTTTACGTTATAATTTCTTCTTTAAAATATTCCAGCCAATGGAAATGTTACTTAAAAGAAATCAAGAGAGAGAGACATGATTCATTAACTCTGTGGTTGGAGAACAGAAATAAATAGGTGGTCAAACTCAACTAAACACTTTGGACAGGTTTAAATCACAGCACTACTTATGATTTAAGAAGAATGATAAAGTGACCCCAACAGGAATTTCCAGCCATAATTGAAACATTTCTATGAGATTTTGAGAAAGATTTCCTAATAAATATAAATATACAAGACCATGCACAAAGGCGATAGCATATAGTGGGCTGTGAGGCTCGAGACATAACAGTTACCAAGAGGTTAACACAAGACGGGATAGCTCTCTGTCTCTAAATTAGGTTAGAGAGAAAAATGGAACCTGTTCGCTAAACGCGTGACCCGGATTCAGGATCGGAGTTTTTGTTGCTTATGTCCAGTTACGTACATTGAAAGGACTGAGATCGACATGAGATCCAGAACAATTTATTTATTTTCAGAAGGTCCGAATGTAAGTATGTTAACCTAAGTAAACTTGGCAAAAGAAGCACTGTAATATATATGCTGAGCGGCCCAGTAGATCATCCGAGGCACGATGCCATATAAATACGGTCAACGACCTTTAAATTTAACCCTCTGCAAAATATATATATTAAGAAAGCTCAACTATCACTGAAAATCCGCAGAAAAATAGTAACTTCCCTTTTTATAAAATTCAGATCACTAAAACAAGAGGGCGGATATTTTATTGATTTAGTTGAAGTTTAACCAACACACCCCAGAGTCAATGCTATTTAATAATTTTTAATATATATTGTCAAAATGTACTCTCTCATAGTATTAAAATATAAATGTGAACGTTTTATTTCACGCTCTTTAAAATATAACTTTAAATTTGTAACCCTTCATTGTCTAAAATATACAGGCATTTGATAAGGATCTTTCTTTTATATATATATATATAAAAACTAAGTTAAAGTTTGGAAAGTTTTATAATAGAATATCTAGCAATTTAAATCTTGATTTTAAAATAGAGTTTTGCACCTTCTATGATTTGCTTCCTTTTCTTTCTAAATAAATATTTATATAAAATAACTTAATTACGGGAGTATAATGGCGGAAAGTTAAACAAAGCATTTTTCAATTAAATTAATAAGAATTATCGCCGCCATTATATGTAATAACCCTACCACCCATTAAAGTATTTAAAAAAAAAAGAAAGCAATTAATGAAATATAATTTCACAAGACTCGAATACATAGATTAAAAAAAACATATATAGAGAGAAAAGCGTAAATATAGATTTAATTTGCAAATTACAAAGATATTTTAATAATTTATGGGAACGTTACCGGTAACTAGATGGGTGGGTCAAAATGAGTTCATTTGATGTTTCCCGCAGGTCTTCTCGGTTCTTAAATTTGTTTTTCCATGTTTTTTGAGGGCAGATTTTCACAGATACAGGGCAGATACTTTAGTTCTCTGGCTGGCTTACATGATTATGACTCCGGCCTCAGGAACAGCTCAGGAGAGTGAAGGCAAAGAAGTTACCCCTGCATTTTTGCAGAGCAACACATTTCTGGATTTTTTTATTTATATGCTGAAGGAATAGAGTGCAGCTTGAAGTAAGTATAGCAAGCAAGAGTTCGCTATATTGTCCAATCTTTCAGCAAAATTTCTTCCAACAAAATTCTTAAGATTTCTCTCTGACCTTCAGCACAGGTTACCCGCAAGCATAAGACCCAGAACAAAAGAAAAATTCTTTATTTATATCCTTTTTTCCATTATGTTTTTAATCTGCTAATTAGTAGCGAATCATGCCCGTTGTTTCAAATTTTTCCTGTTATCTATTATTTTATCTAACTCAGAAAAATGTTTTATTAATTAAATTCCTTTTCTTAATGGATTCTATTTAATTAAGAAAATTTTTATCTTATCGAATTCTACCAAATATATTTTAAAAATAGTTGCAAATATAATTTCAACTTTCTATATTTTATTTTATTAAATCTTTTCTCTTTAACACAATTCCTTCTTTAATTTAGGCAACTATTTGAGAAAACAATAAATTTAGTTTGAAAAAGAAACATACATTCACTGTGGTTGGACTTAGGGTCTTAGTTAGTCCACAGTGAATGGTGAAGCCAGCATATATATATTTATATATATATATGCACAGCTTCAATATATATCTGTATATTATTTGTGTGATTGATATATGCAGGTGTAATAAATATACAGGACTTTCAGGAATTCTTCAGTGGATTTATATATATGATTAATTATTTGTTAAGTGATGTTCAATAGACCACACTGAGATTCTTGTCTCCCTTTTTTTTTTTCACTTTTCATGCTCAGAAATTAATCCAGAAATGTAATGTTTGCCAACCAACCAATTGAAACCTTGAATGTTATAAATGGTGTTGATAATATTTTTAATTTGCAGAATAAAATTCATATTGAAAACTCAAAATTTCCATATTATATACCACACTTTAAATCTCTAGATAAAGCTGATGATATGCAGAACTATGAAATTATTCATATCTTCATGGCAAAAGAATCGTGACATTGAAAAACTATTTTAACTGAGAATTTTAGTAAATTTAAAAAAGATAATTCTGCAAATGTAATACAGTTATTCAAAATGTTTTATTTGCTTAAAATAAATAATCCAGTGAATAATTTTGGACATTAATGCATTTATAATCTTGGGCTTAATATATAAAGACAAATGACTATATTTTTTTTAACAATACAATGGACATCAGTGTGAAAAAAAAGAGATATGGCAAAACTAATCAATAAACTTATTAATTTGCTCTTTTTTTTATATTTATTTTTATTAAATATATAGAATATAGGTGTTGACTGGTGTTTAATGATTAGAATATATATATGTACAATTTATTTTTAGATTTGTTTGATGCTTTAAATACGTGGGAAATTTATTACGGAATGGAGAATCTTTCAGAAATATAATGTTTAATTATTCATAATCTGGAAAAATTGTTAATCCAGGAAAATACTGAAATTAAGAATGTCAGATTAATGGTATTGCACTTATAACAAAAAATATATATTGCTATTAAAATGACATGTTTTTAAAATGTTTTAGATTACAATAAATTGGAAACATGGCTTTGAATTGTAAGTTTGAATCATAAATGCTTCCAGGCTACAATTAACTTATTTTGGTATTAAAATTATTTCAAAAGAAAAATTTGATTAATCATCGTATGATTTTGTAAGTAATGTATTGTGAACACCAATATTAATTAGTTTCAAAATCTTGTCTTTGTAAAAACAAAAGTTAAAAACAATTACAGTAACTGTGGTTTTTGTATATAAAATAAGATTAAAAAAAATAATTTATGTAAGTTATTAATGTGTAATGAAAGATTACTTTTGAATTTCACAAAATTTATATTGATCTGTTTTGTTAAGGGTTCGCTACTAGTTATATTTTTTATTAATTTTTGTTCATCGTATTGTTTTTATTAATACTTTGGAAAATAAAAGAATTTAAGATGAAATATTTAGTAGAATATTATGGATACTATGATAATTTTGAAAGAAAAATATTTTTTTTGTTATATGTTTGTTAAAATGGCTTACATTTGTCACTATAACTTAATATTTTTTCTAATTTCAGTTTTACTCTTTATTACTTATAATCTTTATAATGATTCATAAAATTACATTTTTCTTAAGATTAGATATCACATTATCTTCATATATTTCAGATATATATGACATTGACAGATAAAAAATACAATGTAAAAAAACTAAATTTTGTCATGATAGTAAAATTTATTAAAAATAAAACAAATCAATATGTGCATATATGTATATTTTTATAGTTTTTAGACCAAAAAGTATAATGACAAGTATTAAATTTAACTTCTTAAGTATTAGATTGAAAATCATTACAACTAAAATTAAATAAACTTAAAGACTAACCATGCTTTACTATTACAGTATGCCATTTACAAGACAAAAAAAAAAAAGTTTTACAAACCACAATAATAAACACATCCCACATATTAGGAATGATGTTTACAACAAGTAGATATTTTATATATCTAATATGGCAGTTAAAGGATTTAAATACCTAAACTAGTGCTATAAAAGCTGTAACAAGATCTTTCATTACTAAGTCAACAAAAAACATTATGCCCAGATAAATAAATTTAAAATTATATAAAAAACTGAATCAGAGCCCTGAAGTGCTCTTTAATAAGATTATTGTGAAATACAAATTAAATGTTACATAAGAGCCAATTTAAATTGTAAACAATGATCAGCCAATATAAGACTCACAGGCTGATCTGAGAAAAATAAATGGATAAAACAAATGTGCTTTATATAAAATAAAGTTTTAGTTGTGATTAATAATATTTGATACTGAAAAACGGATGAAGTTTTTTTGGAACTGGTCTTGTGAGCTTTTTATTATTATAAATTACAGTTCTGAAGTTACTATTATATAAATATCGTTTAAAAGCAGGTCATGTACTATTAAACTGAAATTATTAAAGGAGCATTAAAAATTGCATTTAATGATAGTGTTCTGAAAAGAAAGGGCATTAAATTGGTGTTTGCTATACATCAAAGGAGAAAAGTATAAACTACCAAACAAAAACTACATATAAAATAATCCATTGTTCATATATTCATCTTGTAGATGCCAGTAGTGTTGAATTAATTTTAGAATAGGAATCGCAGTTATAATAATTAGAAATTGTTATATGGCCTAATTAATCCTTGCCAAAAGAAACTTTCTGCTCCAAGCAAAAGAAAAATCTTAAGGAATGTCTTATGACTACTGATAGATATTAAACAAAATAATTATCAAAAAAGGAAAACCTACAATAGAAACTCATTCCAAAAAGACATTTCTGTTCGGACTAATGTTACTTTAAATGCTAACAAGGTTTTAGAGAATAACTTTCCACTTCACTAACAAAGGTACAATTTTGAATTCAGAAATTTCAATCAGATAATCTTTTTTTTTTTAAAAAAAAAAAGAAAATTCAAAGTTTAAATGTTTATGATTAAGCTAAATGAGTTAGGTTAATCATTGTAGTCCATCCACCCCCTGAGGTTACTGGGGAAAAGTCAATTACTGTACAGAGATCATTAGAATACAATTTCCATCATGATCAAAAAATAATTTTCCTCATATAACTTTGTCAAACTTGTTGAGAGATATTCAATTTTGTAAGAATGCAGGAAACATTTTTTAAAATTATTTTCATGATAAATAGAGCTTTGTATAAATTTATTTTTGGGAGATGGTCATAAAAAGCAATAGACAGTGGAACATAAATGTAAAATATTGTCTCAGAGAGACTAATCTGGATGTTTAATACAGATTAGAGATTCATTAGTTGAAATGGTTAGCTGCAAAGTTTAGCCAGAAATCTTTCATTTCAGGCTAAAACTCACATAAAAGAATAATCATATACAATATATCCTAATGTTAAACATGTTCCACATAGGGTGTTAAAGCAAGTTGTTTTTACTCCTAAAGTTTTGGACAAGTGACAACAGATTGCAAAATGTAATATGTGCACATTTGTAAAAAGAAGCTTGTAGTGCAGGTGCCCTAATTTTCCAAACTCTTTGAAGCTGGTTACTGTGAATACCATAAAAGAACCTAATACTGATAAGGAACTATGATAATAATAAAAGATCTCAAATTTAATTTGAGTTTTTAGAGTTGTGAATATGTGCTGGATATTTTTCATTTGGCAATAAAGGTAAAACTTCTGTTAGTGATCATTAATCTTTTAAAAAACTGAATTTTCTAATGAAGAATGACCCATGTTGGGTAGTTCTGGTGAACTTACAGTTAACTGTGCTGATCTCTCAGAATGATCTATTATACTCATCCCTTTTGGGATTAAATTTTTTTTTTTTTTAACTTGAGGACAAAAATACAATTCCTCAGATTCCTCATGGTTTAAACCCCAATTTTCTGTAGAGTTACAAATGGCTAACCAATTTAAGGCAGTTGACATTCACATACTGGCGACCATCACCCCAGGTATGACCCTGTATTTCCCTGTAGCGTTACAATATATACATGAAGCACATATATATATGACTACTTCAGTATATATTGAGACAGTTATGTATCTCATGGCATATAATAACAGTAGTTTGTGTGCATGTATATATAAAAAGTTAAAAGGAAAAGTAGAAATAAACACAGGCAAAAAAAATTTAGATATTTTTTATATTACACTGGAATAACAGTTAAAGATTAAATAATGTTGAATTTTAAATAATTTATTATAAATTAAACATTTGAAAAAGGCCTAATTAATATTTTATTAATTTTGAAATTAAACCAAGCATGTTTTTCATGTTACGATTGATATACTGATAATTATGAAATTCCATTTTAAAAAATTTAAATTAATGCTTGTTTAACATATTTTGATAAAAATTTTACAAAGTTGTTTTTGAAAGTATTAAGTTGAATTGAAAAGAGTCATTAACTTTTTTTCAATCAAAATAAAGAAAACTTGCTTTAATTACTGTTTTTTCCACCTTGACTACAAAAAGGTTGAAAAAAGATTAGGGGAAGTTTTTAGAGTTATACAGAATTACTATGAAAATATAATTGAAGGCAAGACTGCAAGTCAGCCACTATTAGTTCATAATCATAGAGTTTGGATTCACATGGAAGTAAAAAGCCTGTTTTTCTATGTTCTCCATAGCCCATACCTGAAGTCTGTCAAATTTTAGAATAAATGGAACTGACTGTATACCAACAGTTATTGGATTATATCTTTTTGAAGATGGCAATAATCCAGTACTGTTTTAAAAGGAATCAGCTTATCAAAAGAGTCCATCAGCTTGCTAAAGAATTAGTTTATACATACTGTTTTATCTATATGCAAAGAAGCACAGATAAAGGTACTGCATTGGGTATATTTAAAGGACAACTGGTGAGTAGAATGTGTTATAGATATTGAGAATGATATTATTTTAATTTCTTGAAAATGACAGTTGTAATTTTTAAATTATAATTTTTTTTTAAATAAATAACTTTATTCAACTAAAAGGATGCATTTCCAGTTTTATTTATTAAAAGTGAAACTCAGACAATTTCTTTAGTGACAATGATGATTGTTACAATCTGTAATTTAAAAGTAAAACAAATAAATGATTTCTGCTTGAATTATAAGTCTAAAAACAACAATAAATAATGAATTCATAGATGATTTTATTTTGGAAAAAAAAAAATCTAAATTGGAAAGCAAAAGAACTTGGTAGACTATTTTTAAAGATGTTTATAATTAATCAAGAGAAAGAACTTTCCAGATTGAATCTCATGATAATTTTCTTTTTTAAAAAAATAAAAACTTTTTTTTTACCATTAGAAATAATGAATAAATTAGAAACTTTGATTCATATTATTTTTTATATATATACACATGTATGTGCGAATTTTATATATATATTTAATATGGAATTAATTGTGAAAAACTATTTTTAATAAGTATTATTTTGATAAATTAAAATATGATATAAACATCAGTGTGCACACACATTTATGTATCATTAAAATGTGATAGCTTATTTTTTTATTAATTTATGACAATTCTCGTATGTTACAGCACATCTGTGTGCTTATGTAGATGAGTGTCATATAGACATATATATGTTAAAATTAATCATACTTTATGAATTATTAAAATGAATTATTGAATTTTATTATTAGTTTATCACAATTCAAATATTTTCATTTTTTTATATGGGCATGTCTGTGTGCTGTTAAATGTTTCATGTAAACCTATTATGAGGTATTTGTAAATAACAATATGATAACTTGTTGTATTAATCAAAATCAGAATGTTAGATTTATATTTATGATATACTCAGCAGACCTTAATTTTATTTTATTGTTTGTAATTAATAAATTTATATTTCATTGTTAAGGTTATTCCAGTGAATTTATTCTATCCGATATAGTTTTAGAATGTATGTTTGTATTATATCTTGATCACAGTAACAATTAAGAGTTTTTGCTCTCTGAGCTGGATTCGTGCATAATAGTCAGTTATATAAAAACGGTTTATTTTTAATGTTATAGACATCCAGATGATGATGATTCTGGTTGGCACAAAGAAGATAACTTTAAAGTTCATACACTCCATTTCATTTTAATTATTTATTTAGAAATTAAGTTTATAGTTGGTTGATATATTAATGGTACTAAGTAGCTAGAGCATTGATGATGACCTGCATATTTGTAGCATTCCAGCATTATTTTTTAATTGTTATATTCTTATGAATTAGCCACTTAAGTTTGTACATCCAAATTATTGTTTAAATAATGTGCCCCAATCTGGCAAAATAATTTGCCTGGTCTATAGTAGCCCATTTTTAAATCCAGTCACAGGATTTGACTGTTGATTTATTTTTGATCATTCTTGATAATATACGATTATTGTTTTTGTGTAATGCTGGTGAACTTATAGTTAGTTCTGTGCTGATCTTCATTCTCATGTTCATTATATTATTTGATGTTTAATTTGATTAGTTATTGATTTGAATTGATGATGATGAGTGCCATCACCTCAGGTTCACAGTCTTTAATTCATTGTATCATTACAATATATATCAATATTTATGTAACAATAATAATAACAAATAAAACAACATAATAATGTAATAATCTACAAATATAAATATTAGAAATTATATTCTGGTGAAATAGTCTTCATTCACACCAAGAATAATCCAATTATACATTTGTGTTTTCAAATCAAATGCTTCATGAAGCACAAATGGGCATATTTTAATAAATACAAATAGTCTTTTGACATGACTAACTTTTAGCTAACTATTTAAGTGTCTATTACGGGCAATATGAAATTTCTATATACAAATAAACTATTAAAAGTTAGCAATATAAGTGCTTGCATTGACACACATAGTTTATACATTTACTTAATCATCTCCGCTAATAACTTCTTTCTTGTTATTTGGTTAATTACTTTTTGTTGATATATGACCAAGTACATCTTCTCACTTGTTGCTAATCCATTTTATACTGATCACTGTGTGTCAGACTACTCTAATTACTTACCACTAACCACTCTTTACTGATCTCTTACCACTCTCATCCTCATTCATCCATCTATATGGGGGATTTATATATTTTCTGCTGATTTGTATGTAAATGCCTTTATTTGCATACAAATTTTATTTCAATTAAATCTAATTGGGATGATCTCTTTATAGATTTGCTGGAGTAGTTTTTTACAAAAGGGAATGTCTTAGAAGTGTGGAAATCTGTGCATATTTACGGAAATAAATTATCTTTATTTACATATATGTTTTTATACACACAGACATTCCATCAAGATATCAATTTTAGAAAAACATTTTGGGTCATGGTCATGATGTGTCATGCAATCACTATACCTTGTAGCATGGAGTGTTAAAGATCTAATGCTTTCTGATAACCATTCAGTGATTTTAAAGCATTGCATAACATTTGAAAAGACAGTTGCAGGTACTATTTAATAATGTCCCATAAGAAAACTAATAAAGTGAGGTAATTATTTTGGAAGATGGCAGTTATATATGGGTATTTTCCATATTGCTTTAAAAAATATCTACATGTATTCTGCATGAAAATGGTAACAACAATAGTTGTAAAATGTTAACTATGTAACATTAAGCTATTAATCCATTATCATATGGCAGTAAAACAGCTTTATGACTACAAAATAGAAATGTGAATTTGAAAATCACTAGTTACTAAAATTTGGCATAGAATATAACATAGTTTCGTGCATAACTATTCTATTGCTTAATAAGAACAATGAAATGGAGTAGGCTACTTACATGTTTGATTCTTTCACCTTTAATTTAACTTGTAGTAGAAATAAGTATTGTCACTACTATTGCCTGGTAAATGTTTGCATGATTTATTAGAGTGCCAGACTTCGAAATTGAAAGTTCATGATTTGAAGTTCAACCTATCAGTTATGGTGCTTTCCATTGCATGACTTCCCAAACATCAAAACATTTGTTGCTTTTTTATATACATTGAATGTTTTTATAACAACTTGAGGCTCTGCAATGACCTTAAATATATTGATCTATTCAGCTGAAATATTTCTGATCATATCAGACCCTCTAGGGTAGTGGGAATTGCTTTTTTAAATTCACTATTATATGAAAATCCTTAAATAAAATATAAATTTAATATAATGCTTCTTTTTCTTTTTAATCCTGCATTTTTATTTTTCAGAATCAGTTGTACACTTAAATTTTTATTAATTTAATTCTCAGCCAGAGTTTCAATCACTTAAAATAGTCTTTTTGAAAGATACACTTGATATGCGTTTTTACATATGTATATACATGTTCACACAATTCTTTGTCCAACAATAGAAAAATATCAAGTTACAAATAAAATTTCAATCAGATGTAAATAAAAAACGTATTAATACATAAAAATTTAAAAAAAATAAAAATTATTAAATATCTTTAAATATTTTCTATAACAATATAATTGAACAATTTATAAGGGTAATATTGTTAATAGACTTACATTTGCAATTAAGGAAAATTAATTAAAGATTTATCATTAATTTATTTAAGATTTAAATAGAATTGAGAATTAGATTGCTAAATATAAAAATATAAGATTAAAGGTCAAGAAAGATATAAGAGAAAGTTTATGTTTAATATGTAAAAAAATACATTTGAATTTATTTCATTGTTATTTAAATGTATGTATAGGCTAGGTTTTCTTAATGATCATCATCATCAAACATTATCAATCCACTGCAGGATGAAGGTCTCTCCAAGTTTAATCCATCTTTTCCTATCTTTAGCTTCTCTTCTCCACATCACCCCTGCACACTTTCTTATTTCATCCATCCATCTCACATGTGGTCTCTTTCTGGGTCTTTTACAATTTCTTGAATCCAGTTTAAAATTTCAGTTGTCCATCTATCATCATTTATTCTAACAATATGTCCCGCCCAACTCCACTTCAGTCTTTTAATTTTTTCAATGAGGTCAGTATTACCTGTTTGTTCTCTTAGCCATACATTACGTTTTCGATTCGTTCTTGTTACTCCCAACATGCATCTCTCCATACTTTTTTGAGTGGTCTGAAGTCTCTGTATTGCTCTTCTATTAAGTGTCCAAGTCTCAGATCCATAAGTAAGAACTGGAAAAACACATTTATTAAAAACCTTCCATTTCAAACACATAGGCATATTTTCTTTTAGTATCAAGTTATTTCTACTAAAAGCACTCCAACCAAATTCTATGATTAATTTCATCCATTATATTTCCATCTGTATTAATAATCTGAGCAAGGTATTTGTAACTATTAACTTTTTCTAACTCATCATAATCAATTTTTATTTTTCTACTTTGAGAAAATCTATTAAACATTACTTTAGTCTTTTTAACATTTATCTTTAGTCATACTTTCCTACTGTCATCTAATAACCATATGAAAATAGTTGACATAAGAAAAATAATAAAATATTCACGTGAATTCAGCAAAAATAAAACAAGGTAATATAGATAAATAACATTTTACAAAAAAAATGCTTTTATTTAATTTGATGAATAATACACTAAAAACAAAAAACATGTTTTCCTTCAAACAAAATTTTGATTGTTTTATGTAACTTGAAATAAAAGCATGGTGTATCCATAAATTAATTAATTTATGTATAAATATAACAATCAAAACTTTGATTGAAAGAAAAAAAACATTTCTTTTCAAATTAAACTCGTCAAATTAAAAGCATTTTAAATAATATATATATATATTGTGATGTATACATGTTGGCATCTATAATTCCCTTTATAGTTTATGAATAATTAAATAAAGAAAATAATTAAAGATCTTATATTTAATAAATAAGTTTGTTAATTTAGGATAAATGGAGAGTGAATGGATACTTTATGTATTAAATTTTAAAATAGGCAAAACCCACTATATGTATTGCCACACACAGCAAGCTAAAGTAATCAATGGATGTCAGAAGACTTGTGTATAAAATCCCCATCTAGTGCCTATTTATTCAATATCTCCAGACTAGTTTCTAGCTTGTGGCTTTTGTCAGTGAGGATCCTTGGATGAGTAGGCACTAGATGGGGATTTTATGCACAAGTCTTCTGGCATCCATTTATTACTCTAGCTTGCTGTGTGAGACAATATGTATAGTGGTTTTTGCCTGTTTTAATAAAAGTTATAAGCAAGCATGAGGAATGGTGATCATGTGATGTTTATTGGCTTAAAACCAATCCTGCCTAATAGGATAGTAGTGTCCATGGTTATTAAAGAACCAAAGACACCAAAATGTATGAGCACTGAACTGAGTTCAGACCTATATGATTATATAAGCTAATGAGATTGGATTGAAAATATTAAGATGTTTTCAAGACTCATAGTTTTGCAGTTAAGTGGAGATAAAAGGTAGCTGTTAGAGTATTGCATTAGATCCTAAGATCTAGGTGCAGTGCTCTCAGATTCAAGGCTCCTAACTGACGAAGACCACAAGCCAGAAACTAGTCTGGGGATATTGAATGAGTAGACACTAGTTGGGGATTTTATGCACAAGACTTCTGGCATCCATTTATTACTCTAGCTTGCTGTGTGTGGCAATACATATAGTGGGTTTTGCCTGTTTTAATAAGTTATAAGCAAACATAAGTAATGGTGATCATGTGATGTTTATTGGCTTAAATTTTAAAATGAAATAATTTTTATTAAGTTATATTGAATGCTAACAATGCCTTATTAAGATTTTTTTTAAAAAGAAGCAGAAACAAATACATCAAGGAGAATATACATACTTTCTTTTGCTTAAAATGTTGTGTTTTATCTTACTTTTACAAATAGTTTCTGGACTTATATACAAGGAAATATGTACTCTGAATAGAAAAATTATTTAGGAGGAATCATTTTATATCTTTATGATTAAAACAGAATGATTGTAAAAGCAAATGTTATACTTAACTGCCAAGCACAAAAGGAATGGTTGGATATTATTTGAGGATGAAAGGTTCATGGAGCCCTACATTTATGTTTTGTTATCATTGATGTAAAAAAGAAGATATTGGGGAATAATGAAATCTAAACTAAAATTATATATAAGTTAACAACACACTCTAAGAGAAAAATTTCTTTTAAATTATCTACATGAAATTAAAATTCACTTACTAATAATGGTTCAAAGTATAATAGTAGTCTAATGATAAAATATTTATCAAAGTCCTTTTTTATTAATAATTTAAATTATAAGACAGTTTTATCTCATCATTCTATGTACTCTTAAATAATAGACTCAATTAATTAAGACTTAAATCAATTGCTAACATACTAAAATTTAAATTATAAAATAATTGTTATCAAAAAGCATTACTTGACTCAAAAGATACAAAACATATCAAAAGAATATATATAATAGATAATAATATTAAAAAAAATTTACATTTATTTTTTGTATGATAAAGAATTTGTAATTAATCCTTTATGATTGTATGCATTAATACTTTTAATCATAGATCATTTCTACTAATTGCAATTTGGCAATGGTAAATTATATATATATGATATTAAATTGCAATTGGTAAAATTAGAACTATGTTCTTGATCTTAGCTACCTCAATGAGTCAAGGTTTACTTCAATACATTTATGTTATTAATCTAAATTATTTGATTTTCCTATTGCAATAAATCATTCTAAAACTATTTTATTACACAATTTATTTACAATTAAAATATTTAAGTATATATCACATGATAACTCATTAGCAAGTAAAATATTTATTATGAACCCACTGGTACCTTACAAATTCATGGGTCCATTATAGATGTAAAATCCAAACTAACATGGAGCCAATTTATGGATTAATTCATTTACTTGTTTATTTATTAGTCATTTTTAGTTGCCTAAGTACAACATTTATTCAGTATATTTTAGATTGCCCAAATATGTACTACATAGTTGGAGAAAACTACTTGGTTCCTAATTTTATTTATCACCTTTCTGGATACCTGAATCCATGAATCACTTGCAGGTCAATTAGCCTGGCTCAACCATAACATTTTCTATTATAAGTATGATTACATAAATCTACAAGGTATTCAGTGAACAGTTTTAGATCGGTTTTCACTTACCACATTATTTATTATTGTTGATGACTAATATTTTATTGTCCATTAAATTTTTGAACTTACTCAAATATGTGGGTATTTGTAGGTCAGGCAGCTTTTTATCCATTATATTATTAATAGTCCCATTACATTTTTGACTCGTCCAATAGGGAAATATTGCTATTTGTGAGACAATGTTGCTTCATTAGCATCATTTTATATTTTAGAATATTTTCCATTATGATATATATTATTTTTTACTTTTTAGTATTATAACATTTTATAACAGACTTTTTGTAACTATTTACATTAAAATTTAAAAACAAAATCTACATAATGTTGCCATATTTCCAGCATTTAAAATGAAATTCGCTGTTAAAAATAATTTACAAAATTTTTATGTTTATAAAGGCAGCATTAGTCCTTCAATTCTTTTTATTTTAATTAATTGTAAACATTTTTAGTGAATTAGTCATCAAATTTAAGTAAAGCATATTTTTAATAAATGTACATCACTGAAAACTTACTGAATTGAAATTAACACAGTTTGAAATTCAGTTTACCAACAGTTAGGCTGAACAACACTGAAATATTGCACTGTCATCAATATCTAACACATATACAAAATTTAAAGAAAATCTGTTTGATAGAAGTACATTAAAAATCAGTTACAAGATTTGATTCAAATAAACAAACAAGCAAATTGAATTTCTTAGATAAATACAGGCATTTTAAAAAATTAAAAAGTATGTCAAAATGTTTTATGAATTGTTCACCTATAAAAATTAGATTCAATTTGAAAGAGAAGTGGAGTTTAAATTTTAGTTTATCAATATAAAGTTTTTCAAAATTATAGAAAAACTTTATGTTAATAAACTTGAATTTACTATCAATAGAAATGGTATTTAATTCAGAATATTTTCGTGTTATATAGGAATTAATTAATTTTGGTTTAGTATCTGTCAGGATAGGAAATAATTACAGTACATTCTTATAAAATTAATTAAAAATAAATTTAAAGATAAGGTGAAGTGTAAAAATAGGTTATATAAAATTTAAGTCAATTTTTGTGAAATACTATTCAAAAAGGTAATCCAATTTTATGGATTTTTCTTCATTAAAAATTGGATAAAATCTAAGTTTTAAAATTTTTTATATATTTATTTGAGTATTATATATTATATTTAGAATTTTTGCATATTTTAATTTGTTTATTTTTTGATTTTATTGTTATGTTTCAGGCAAATTTCTGAAACATCTTAATAGTTTATGCCTTGACAAAAATTATATTAAATAATTTAAATACTGATATGACAATAATTTGTTCATACTGTAACAGTAGCCGGGTTCAAACCCTGTTACATCCTGATATAGGATACAATTTTATTTCTTAAGATATATTTAAGAAAGGATTCGTATTCAAACCCAATACGGTGGATAGTATTCAAATTATATCTGCAGGTGTTATGGTGACTGTACAGCCATAGTTTTGTGTTTACTACCCTACGTGGTCAAAATATTCAATTTTTTTGATAGACATTTATATAAACAACAAAATTAATACTGGGGTTGCCTGTTAAAATACTAAAGTAGTTCCCTAATAAATAAGTTTATATATTAAAATAAAGCTTTTAATTTTATTAATTTATCATCCTATTATAAAGTAAATGTCCTGGTAATTTCTTAATTTCTATTTATTTTTAATTCTTTATTGGCTCTGCAATATGGATTATTTATTTTGTTTATATATATAAAAAAATTCTTTCCTGTATGTTAAATGATGAATTATTTTTCTCTTTATATAAAATCTTTTTAGAAAAACTTTATTTAAAGCTTTTATTGTTTACCACCATTTCAATATCATAATCTTTATAACTTGTTTCTAAACATATTTATATATAATTCTGATAAATATTGTTTTAATTTAGTTTTTAATTTTTTTGTATTTCATTTATAAATTTTTTTTTCACTATTTAAATATTTTATTTCATAAATTCCATTTAAATTTTCTAAATTATTTACATTATTACTATTATAATTGAATATATTTTTAAGATTTTTTTTGGGGGGGGATTAAAATTCAACTTCAATATTGATATTATATACGTATATGAGATTTGATTAATTTTTATATTAGTGTATATATTTTTATATCATATATAAAAAGAGATAATCCATTCTTTAATATAGCAAGACAAATAATATAATTCTATTACAGAATTGATAAAAAGAATTAATTGGAAAATAAAAATATTAATAGAAAATAAAAACTTTACTTTATAATAGCATGGTAAAATAATTTTATTTGATATTTATAAATTGTTTAATTATCATGTTATCAAATAAAATAACATTTTTTTTAATATTTAATAATTTTAACATTTTTCTTAAAATTTTTTAAATGTAAAAAAAAAAAGAAATCAATATATTAATGTATTTTTCATTTATATATGCATATTTAAATTAAAATACTATTTTTGTAACTTGAGCCCCCCCCTCCCGTTTTAAGACAATAAGATATGTACAACATCTACATACATATATAAAGTATATTTTGAAAAATATATGCAAAATGGTTAAAACATTGAGAATGAATTCAATTAATACAATTTAAAAAGTAAATTTATAATAAAACTGAATCAATGTTAAAAAGTATATGAATTATATATAAGAATACAAAAAGAATTAATAATATATATTTAACTGTAAATTATTGCATATATCAAAAACCAAACATACTCGTATACAAATTTATGATCATTATTTTCTAAAGTATATTTGTTTCATGTAAACTAAAAAAATAATGAACTCTCTAATGGGTTGCTCTATTTAAAATGAAATGCACCTTATTAGATAATCATGGGTGCTAATGCTCTTATATTCCTTTCTATGTCTTATATTATTTATGTACATCTTTGATATTTTGTATTTCTTACTGACTTGTACTTTCTTATTTGCATGTCTTCACACAACCTTTAAATGCCTTTAAGAGATGAAGGTTTCTTCAACAGCCCATCATAGAAAAATAATGCTAGAGAATGTATTAATCATGAAGCTTACCAATATCATTAGCCAAAAATATATGTCTATTTACTAGCCAATAAGTAAGTTTGATTAATTTATGGACTAGTTATTTTTTAAAAATTCATAAGCATATTAGGATAATGTATATTTCATTTCTAAAACTGGTTAATATTTCTGAATCCTTGGCATAGTTTTTTTTTTTTTTCTCACTCTCTGGTATAACAACATACTAATAATCCTACAGATATTCTATCAGATATTCCTCAAACAAGAATGCAGGTAATTCATGTATGCTGATGATATTGTTTTGATTTCTCAAAATAAGATCCTTTCTTGGGATAGCCCAATGAAAATAATATGCTCAATTTTCCATCTAAACTAGAAGGAATCATCTTGTAATCTAAGTATAACCTCTTACAATAATAGATTCCAATATAATGTAACCTCATATTTTCCTCATTTAGCTAAGATGAGATCAGTATTAATTTCTAGGAATATTCTTCTTGGAAAGCTAGTAGCATGACTTGGGATTATGATGAAAATATTTTAAGGACAGTTTCTTTAACCCTAGCTTATTCTGCTGGTGAATATTGCACCCCTATTTAGAGAAAAAGTTCTCATATTAAACTTGTGGATATCATTTAAATATTACTATGAAAAATATTACTGATACACTCAAGTCTCTTTCACATTGGCTTCCTGTTCTTTCGTATATTTCTCTCTTGATATCTGAAGAGAAGATGCTTCCCAGAAAATGTATAAAAAGCTGTTAAAAAAATCATCATAACTCAAGATATTGTTTACCAAAAGACAATCTCAAATCAAGATTCCTTTTTGAATGTTAAATTAAGAATCTATTGAAGAATTATGGTGTAAAAAGGGGAATTCTAATCACCCCCCCCCAATCTAATAATAAAGCCCACTGAATCTGAAATCTTAAATACAACGAGTCTCATCAATAGATTTAGAACAATCTTGGGTAATCCATACTTCTGATTTACAAGTGGAATTTATCAACCGTTGACTAATGTGAGTAAACACAAAGTATAATCCACCTAGGTAATGAAAGTTGAATCTATGGTTACAGTAGCCGATTTGAAGGAATCAATAAAATCACTTGTGATTTCATCTCCTAGTTGGAATCTCTACAAATTGTTCATAGTTAAGCTGTCAAAAAAAAAATAATAATCATATACTAAATAAATAAATAGATATTCTATCCATACTATTTTCTTTTTGTGATACTAGCTTTTCTCTGTTATTTAAATCAATTGCATATTATTTCACGATAATATAATTTGACTTATTTTTTCATTAAGAGCCAACAATGGCTCTATACCTAACTTAGAACACAAATTTGAAGTCGGACAGTGAAAATAGTTATTTTTAAAAAATATGTGTTTATATATATTTCATACTGAAATAAATATAAAAAAAGAGGGGGGTGGGCATGTATGTATATTGTATTTAATCAACAACTATTATAAATGACTTTATTTATTTTCGATCATCAAGATATGATTTATCATGACTGTGTGTGTTTGTAATATACAATTAACCTTCAAAATTAGAGCAAATGATTTCAGAAACTATATACTGTATTGAAGGTGAAAAACGAGTAATTTTTGTTAGTTTCATTCAATCCTATCACCAAATAATATTAGCCGCAGCAATGCAATCTGAAAAATCTTATATTGGCGATTCATTATATATAATCTCGTTGGCGAACTAGTTGTATTACAGCGAATAATTCTCAGCTACGATTGACTAGTTCGTTCTCTTTCGATATGGTTTGTGCTCGCTCAGCGCTTAATTTTTGCAACAAACGTTTTTAAAATGCTACAACTCAGCAAATTAAAACACCTGTATTATTTTGTATTGTGCATCAATTAATATTTTTAAGGAGGAAATAAAAAGACAAAGGTAAGAACAATAAGACCTTACGTTACCCTAATTTGAACTTTTATAATGATATATAATACTGAACTATTTTTGCGACTCCCCTTCTTTCTTTCCTTTATTGATAACGTAATTAAGTAATGCTATTTGGGGGTTTCTAAATGTTTGGAAAACGTTGTGCTTTCCCCTTTAGCTGATGGCGTAGAAGACAATTTTGTCTCGACGCAGAGTAGGTTTAGTTTATTCCTGGAAGTCTTAATTTTTAATCGTTAACATTTGTACATACTCGTGTTTTTATGTGAAAGTTTATTATTATTTTGTCTGTGGTATTAAATTTAAAAGTGTTCTTTTGGAATATGATTGGCTTTTTAATATTCGCTTTATTATTGTTTTGAAATATATGTATGCATTGTGTTGCTGTCTATACAGTAATTACATTAAAGAAATCGCAATACGATAGTTAAACATTTATAGAAAGCTTGCATCGGTCGAGATATTAGTATCTGCTGATCAGTTATAATATTTATTAATATGGTAGTTGAAGAAAGACTGTCCGCTATAATCGATGTCTTATTATTCCAATACTATATAAAATGATAGTGGAATAAATAAATATAGATAGTGTAGTGTTGGGGAAAGCTTAAAAAATATATAGACTTACAAACAATATCACATAGCTATTGTTTTTTCTCCCGTACATGAGAACTCAAGTAATTAAATGGATTGCAATATATGTAAAAAGATCAGACACAAAAATTAACTTTTATTACAAACTAGCGTTAATGAAAATTATTTTAGCTAAATCCTGTTTAACTTAAGTTTATGATCTTAAAAATATATGAAAATTATTTTTCTCTCAGTTCTTTGTTTAAATGTTTCCGTTAAAACACCCCCAATTATTGTTTTCAGATTTCTGTTCCTTATTTCTCATTGTTCATTTTATTTTTTAATCATTTCCATTTTGATCTTGTTTCTCTTTTTTTTTTCATGACGCAGTACTCTTTTTCATATTTTTAAGCAAACATGAAAATAGCTTTTTAGACTAAGTGCATCAAGTATTAAAACGGTATCCGATGCGATGCACTGTGGCCTCTCCTTTATCTGTGTCAGGAATCTCTCAGTCACTATGCCCAGAGAAACTTAATAGCCACCTTACCTTCCCTTTTCATTTCCCACCCTAAGTTTTTCCCATATTCTTCTCTATCCTGCTCCATCCCATTTCCACAACATAATCTTTGTTAACTCCATGGCCTTTATATCTAAATCCCCTTATCTTTTCCTAAATCCAGCATAAAAACCAAGAATCCACTTTCTATACAATCACTTTGCTTATATTTATTTTTCCACAACTTCATTATTTGTACCCTTTCAACTTGCAGGCATTTACATTCAATTAACAAATGCCTAATATTTTCTATTCCTTCCCCACACACCTTTCAGACTAAATGACCCACATTTTTCCATTTATGTTTATATTGTTACTAAAGATCCTGTTTGAGCCATAAACAATAAACTACTTGCTTTCCTTGCTGTTATCATAAATTAACTTGCACCCAATATTCTGTTTACTTTTATATATATATGTAAACTTTTTACTCTCCATATTAGTTATCCAACTCCTTTATTTTTTATTAATGCATCTATTCTTCTACCCCATTCCTTACCATTATAATACTCAACAATTCTCCTAACACAATCATCCCACGTAAATTCTTTATCCAAATTCTGACAAATTCTTTATCCAAATCTTGTGCATACCGTACTAGCTTTCTCATCCATCTTATTGCCTGTTCTTTACTCATAACCCAATTAAATACTATTTTGACTATTCAAACTCTCTGTACAATAATTTAGCCACTCAGTGTAAGCCCTAGTCATCAATGAATACAAGAAAGTTTTAGCATAAAATCATTATCTAGTTTCTACTCATCCAATATCCCTATATTAGTTTCTAACATATAACTTCATCAGTGACAAATCTTGGATCTGAGATCATTTTGCACTAGCTAGAAAATAGTCTGGAGATATTGGATGAGTAAGCACTAGATAGGGATTTTATGCACAAACCTTCTTGCATCCATTAATTATTAAGGCTTGGACTGGATGGCATTACTGTATGGAAAGTTTACTATTGCAAGCAGAAAAGGTACAAATAATGAAATTGTGGGAGAATAAATATAAACAAAATGATTATACAGAAAGTGGTTTCTTGATTCTTATGCTATGTTTGGAAAAAGGGGGATTTAGATATAAAGGTCATAGAATGGACAAAAATTATGTTGTGGAAATGGGATGGAGCAGAATAAAGAAGAATATGGGGAAAACTTAGAATAGGGAATGGAAAGGAAAAGGAAAGTGGCTAACAGGTTTCTCTGGGCATAATGACTGAGAGATTCCTGACTCTGAGAAAGGAGAAGCCATAGTGCATCACATCACATATTGTTTTAACAGCTTGTGTAAGCATAGAAAATATGTTCATGTGAGGCATCAAATATTTATTTAAAGTTGTAAAATTCTCCAAATTTGGAAAGCTGTGCACATTTTTTGTTATAAAATTTTATAACTGAATTTTATTTTTCATTTCCTTTTTCCCCCTTCTAGTCATTTTTTTCTGTTGTTCACTATAAAGCCTTCATGGACTCCCCGTGAGAACATGCATCTCCCTCATGGTCCATGAATTAGAATCATAGTTGTAAGTCATTTATTTTTTATTTTGTTCTTTCAGAAATATTCCTTTTACATTCAAATTGCCTAGTACTTGTTAATCTAGTTTAACAATAATTTATTAGAAATAAATACTTTTTTTTTTACTGTATGTTCTCAAATGGAAATTATATAAATTAAAAGAAACTGAACACTTTTGTAGCACACATTTGGTTTTTATTTTTTAATAAAACATTTTAGTTGTATATATCAATCTTCGTCAATACTTCCTAAGTGGATCTTATTAATAAAATTTTAATAAGATGATGTTAATAGAGATGATTTTATTAAAAAATTAAAAACCAGCAACACCAAAAATGATAATTTAGACTTTGATTAAATAACCTTTAGCTCTCAAATCTGTCACTAATCAAGGCAAAATATATATTTGGAATATGTAAAAATAAACATATAACATTGGTACATTTTAAATGTAATCTTTGTTTAATATTGATCTCTTTAATTTTTTATGCTAATAAATGGCCGAATAAAACTTTTTGTTTTATTAATCTGCCCCCCTCCCCTCTATATTGAGATATAATATTGAAACTTTCAAGCAAATACTTGACTAATATAAGTACAGTGAGATTAGGAGATATAAGATTCTGAAGAAGATTGCTGGGGCAATCGAAACTGTTAACTGAAGGAAAGGGTGGATAATAAAGCATTGTAAAAGTAATGAAGTGTTTCGTCAATTGATTATTATATAAGTACAGTGATCTGTTGAGGCTTATCTATCTATGAGTAATGAATTAAGTCTAATGTCTAATTGATAGTTGATCTTTCAAATAGATAAATGCAGAATAAAGTAAATTTGTAAATGGTTGTACTCTAGGCTTGTTTTGTTACATTTAGAAATCTTTAACATTTTTGGAAGAAGTAAATATATATTATAAACTTCAATGAGCTTTATTGGAAAATAAACAGAAGTCTGGTCTAAGAATATTTATGCACTAGTATCTAGCATCATTTTTCTTTGAATCTATATATGTTTATTAATATATTTATTTTGTTTGCTTTGTAGATTATTTATGACTGGGATTGTAAAGGTTTAAGTGTTAGTTTAATTTAGGGTATTAATTGTTAGATTATGTAAGGTGTCATTTAAAAAAAACCCACTATTTTATGATGGTTTAAGGATTTTTTTATTGATAATTAAAGTGCAAAATTTATGCATTCAGTATGCGTTTGACATATTAAAATTATAAGTTTCTTTGAATGCTAATAACAATAGCAAACTCTATACAGTAGTGCCACCCAGTGTAAATCTTAGTAATCAATGAATGCAAGAAGGTTTGTACATAAAACCCCTATTTAGTGCTTACTCATTCAATATCTCCAGACTAGTTTCTAGTGTGTGGCTTTCATCAGATCCAAGACACTGCTGTTGAAAGCCTCAAGCTAGAAACTAGTCTGGGAATATTGAATGAATAAGCAGTAGATAGGGATTTTATTGCCAAACTTTCTTGCATCCATTGATTATTAAGATTTGCACGGGGTTTACTACTATATGAAAAGTTTGCTATTGTTACTAACAGCTTGTAAGTCTAGGAAATAGTAATCATGTCATCCTTTGAATGTTCTTATATGGACTGAGAATAATTATAATATCAGTATATTTAATGTTAAATAAAGACATTGAGTACAAGACATTAATGACATATGAAATCTAATCAGAGTTAGCTCGAAGTGGTTCTATGTTGCTATTACAGCCAAATGAATGCTGTGGTCTGCAAGCTCTTTTCTTTTTTGGTAAAAATTTTCCAATGAAGATGATCAAAAGATAAACATTTGTATTCATATTTGTGAAAGAAAAAAAGAATAATGAAGAGGAAAATTTTTATAAATTTACAATTTTATCTGAAATATTGACAGCTAATGTCCTTTCTTTATAATTTGAGAAGATTATTAGTGTATTTTAAAAAAAAAAATGTATATTACTTATGTACAAAGTTTTTATTCTTATAAGGAAGTGCACATATTTTATGCATATATGCCAATGCATCATATGATGATTCTGCTATTATTATAGCAAGATTATGTTTGAACATATTGAGATATACATTAGTCATTGAAAATCTAAAAAGAATTTTTAACTACATTAGACTAGATCCTTTAGAATTAATTTAATTCAAATACTTGTATATTATAAAACAAATTAAAATTGACAACTGCAGATGTGTTGATCTTTATAAGGATTTATCATCATAAGTATACTTATGTAAGGCTAAAACCTTAGTACATGCACCTTGAGCGCTTAATTTAATAAGTATTATGTGCTGACATCGCACTTAATAAGAATTATTAATATTTACATCATAAGTATAGTAATTTTAGAGTCACTACTTCACAATTATTTGTGTAAGTGTTATTAGATAAACAAATAACAATACCTAAATTATTTAAATAAGTGTAATGTTATAGTTGATTATTTATTAGACTGCATTCAGAGAGCAGGTTATATTTACTTGTTTAAGGAGATTTATTTAAATTTCTTTGTAGCAATAATTTCAATCTCTGTGGTAAAGTTGCAATCTTTAGTGTCTATAAATATAGGGACCATAAATAGAAGTGGGATTCCATCTCTATTGCTAAAAGGAGGTTGCCTTGACAACTGTTTGAAATTCTTGATTGTTATATATATATTGGGATTGTCTAAGTGTGACTAATTTCTAATGGCTAAATTATTTAATATAAAAAAAATATTTTTTATTTATATTCCCTTTTAGTATAGATATATGTGAATATAATAATGAATGTATGTAATGTAATATACCTACTTCTTATTTCAAGTCATCCATAATAGATGTAGCTACTATCATTCTTTATTGTGTATATTCTTAAAAATCCTAATCATTTATTTATATTCTTTTCATCCCACTTTTTAAAAATTGTCTTGTTTTCTCCATGATTTTATTCTTTTTATATATATATATATAATATTAGCATGATGCAATATATTATAATAGAGTACTATATTTCATGACCTCTAATATCTAAAAGCACATCTTTTTATTATAAAAATAAGCTAATAGCATTATATTTCATTATTGTACTGACATCCAAAGCTTGATTTCAGATTAGTTTTATATATATATGTACAATATTATATAAATGTAATTACGTCAATTATTTTTGCATTGATATATTCATAAAGACAGATTGAAATTAATTTTGTTTTATTTTTATTATTAGCGATTGACACAAATTTATTATTATAAATGCTATAAATACAGTCATACTCTTACTACTTTATATATATATAAAACCATTAGAAATCAGTCAACACTAGACAATCCCAATATAGATAACAATCTCAAACTATTATCAAGGCAATCTCCTTTTAACTATAAACAATTATATATATCTAATACACAATTATATAATAATTATATATATATATACAATACACAGATACATCCATATATGCTATGAAATGTATCCAATTACAGAACATACCTGCATATATATTCATATTCATACATATATTACAGAAACATTCTAATGAATTTAAATTAGAACTTAGAAATAGGTTTCAGATATTAGTAGATTTTGAACATGATTCAGATTTGAATGAAATTAATATAAAAATAACTGATACACTTTTAAAAACTGCAACAAAGATAGCTGGTAGAAAAAAGCAGCAATTGACCAATAAAATTTCTACTGAAACTAGAGAATTTATGAAGAAAAGAAAGAATATAAAGATATACAAAAATAATGCATTAAAAAGGATTGAATATCTTGAATTTTGTAAAATGGTATAGAAAAGAGTTGAATATGATATAAGCAAGTATAACTGTGAACTAGCAAGGAAAGCTGTAGAAGAGAATAAAAGTCTCAAGAGTGTAAAACAACATTTTGGTATTGGTAGGAAATTTATATCTGCAATAAGAAAAAAAGATGGAATTATTACTAAAAAGAGAGATGACATCATGAAATGGTTAGAAGACTTTTATCAAGAATTATATAGTAATAAAGAACAAGTACCTCCTATATCTATTACATCTTCCGAATTGCCCAGAATTTTAAATGAGGAAGTGAGGCATGCAATTAAATGTATGAAGAAAGGAAAGGCTCCATGTAATGATGGAATTATGATTGATATATTAAAAGAAGCAGATGAAGAAATAGAAATTTTTTTAACAAAGTTATATACCAAATGTCTAAATGATAAAGATGTACCAAATGATTGGAAGAATGCAATATTAATTTTTAAAAAAGGTGATATAAGAAGATATTAGAAATTACAGACCTGTCAGCCTTTTTTCAGTTTTATACAAAAATTTTACCAAGATAATTACAGCTTGTCTACAGAGAACATTGGATTTCCACCAACCAAGAAAACAAGCTGGATTTAAAAGTGGTTTTAGTACAGTAGATCATATCCAGATATTGAGAGAAGTTATAGAAAAGACAAATGAATATGAGTTGCCATTGTGCTTTGGATTTGTAGATTATGAAAAGGCATTTGATTTTATAAACATTTCTTCAGTGATTAAAGCATTGGATCATCAAGATATAGATCCAGGATATTGTCATATTTTAAAGAATATTTATAAAAATGCAACAACAATTAGATTACATAATGATACTAGGAAAGTCAACATTGAGAAGGGTGTAAGACAGGGTGACTCCATATCTCCAAAAAAATTTTTAGCAGTGCTGCAAGAAGTATTTTGTGGATTAAAATGGGATGCTAAAGGAGTGAAAGTAAATGGAGATTATTTAAGTCATTTAGATTTTGCAGATGATATAGTTGTTTTTTGCAAATAATGCTTTAGAGCTGCAAGAAATTGTTGCAGGAGTTATCAGATCAAAGTAGGACTAAAGATAAATGTTAAAAAGACTAAAATAATGTTTAATGGATTTTCTCAAAATATGAAAATAAAGATTGATTATAATGAATTAGAAGAAGTTAACAGTTACAAATACCTTGGTCAGATTATTAATACAGGTGGAAACATAATGAATGAAATTACTCATAGAATTAAACTTGGTTGGAGTGCTTTTGGTAGAAATAACTTGATACTAAAAAATAATATGTCTATATGTTTGAAAAGGAAGGTTTTTAATAAATGTGTGTTACCTGTTCTTACTTATGGATCTGAGACTTGGACACTTAATAGAAGAGCAATACAGAGACTTCAGACCACTCAAAGAAGTATGAAGAGATGCATGTTGGGAGTAACAAGAAGAGATTGAAAATGCAATAATATATGGCTAAGAACAAACAGGTGTTGCTGACCTCATTGAAAAAATTAAAAAATTGAAGTGGAGTTGGGCTGAACATATTGCTAGAAGAGGTGATAGTAGATGGACAAATTCTTAAACCGGATTCCAAGAGATTGTAAAAGACCCAGAAAGAGTCCACATGTGAGATGGATGGATGAAATAAGAAAATGAGCAGGGGTTATGTGGAGAAGAGAAGCTAAAGATCAGAGAAGATGGATTGAACTTGGAGAGACCTTAATCCTGCAGTGGATTGATAATGGTTGATGATGATGATGACATATATTAAATACAGAGATGTTAGTTATGTACATAGATATTAAATAAATTTAGTTTACAATTTATTTATTTTTACAATATTTAATTTAAAGAACAGCCAGGCATTCATTAAATATCAAATGATCCTAAAGCATTTTTTATTAAAGATAAAATATACTATTAATTTTTATAAAGTTGCTTGCAATTTTTTTTTTTTACATCATTATGTCACTCTATGTAAAAATAAATAAATAATCAAATAGCTTTATTATTCAAGAATTCATAGAAGTGCCGGAAAGGAAGCAGTCTGAAAGCTTTATGTGGATGCATTTGAAATCCACATAATTTGATTCACTTGGATAAAAACTGCTACTAAAGGTAAAATGGCCATAAGCTCATACTTAATATGGCATTCACCTTTCAAGTAACAAAAAATCACTTATTATAAACATCCATTTTATTTTATTCTTTGAATAAAAAGATTTAGATATTCATTGAATGATTACCATTGGATATCTGGATAGGTTAACTGTGAGCTCTCTACCTGAAAGCAAAATATTAAGTCTGTAACTGAAAAGATTGCAAGATTCACTCTATAGAGAGTTTTGCCTCTGCATTTCACATTCTTATATTGAAAGCATAATTTTAAAATAACTATCTACATTTCATGGGATATATCAAATCTGATCTAATCATGTATCTCTTTATCTTCTTTTCCTTTCTGAATTCTCAAAACTTTTGAATTAATTTCAATTCATTTTATCTCTTCTATTACTTTTTTTATTGTTGTTTTGAAAATTTGTAATTATTTCTATACATGATGAGATTTTTTTTATTTATTAACTGTATAATAAACACACATATTTTCCCTCTTTTTTAAAAAAATAAATAAATAATAAAATCTTCATTACATGCAATAATTCACTTACTTAATATACTTAGAGCCAACCAATATAAACTTGAGTAATTATTAAAAATTATTAGTTTCTTACATTCAGCACTTATTAATCTTGGAGATTTGGACAAGGCATTACTATGTGGGATCCATTTGTTATTAAAGTTTATAGGAAACGCATTGACTCTCCAAATTTAAAAACAGAACTGAAATTAATTTGAGAAAATTGTAATGCATTTTTTAATATAACCCAATATTAATTTGTACATTTTATTTTTATTTTAAATTTGTTAAATTTCAAGTTAGTACTATTTTACATACATAAAATTAGTCTTGAAATAAAGATTTTAAAATATTCAGCAATAATTAAATTTTGATTTATTTTATTTTACATTTTGACAGTCATTGTATGTTTTTATTCTCTAGAATTAGAAAATGCCTGATATAAGGCCTTTTGTTTATGGCGGTCTGGCCTCCATAACAGCAGAATTTGGTAAGCATTTTTTATATTATTAAAAATATATAATGTAATAAATCAAAAATTGTTAATAAATGCCATTTTTATATATATGTAGTAAAGAAATAAAAACAAATGTCTGCCATTCTATGGTATAGGATCCAAGTCTGTATTGTATGAATCTTAGAAAACTTCTGAGATTAAAAGCAGGTTTAGATTTTTTTATTAAGTAGACAATCCAGTTATCCTGATATTAATAGATAAATATGTATATGGTTATTATTAGCTAGATGATAAAAGCATTATTTTAATCTGGCTTGGTCAGATTAATGACAAGTATTGTAAAAATAAATGCAATTGTAATATAATGTAATCTTTAGCACTAGTGAGAGTATGTATGTGTATGTTATATTCCCTATAAAGATGCTGTTACAATTTACATTTTTAAATGAACACTGCTTGGTATAGAATTGCTGCACCTATAAGGAATAATGAAAGAAAAAATCGCTAAATCCACAAACAACATGAGAATAACATTTAATTTACTTTAGTTAAATTGGCAAGGGCCAATTATGTTACTTGTATGACCACCATGTTGTGAAAAGCACTGCCGTTTAATATTGCATAAAACTGTAACATCTCTATAAAGAATTTTGCTACATGTTGTAGCTATTCAATGTTATCTGGACTTCTAATTTTATGTATTTTAATACAATAGTTAAGTGACAAAGTGCTAACATTCTCGGAATGATTCTCAACTGAGTAAAATATAAAAATCTTATTAAAATAAAATTTTAGCTCCACACATGTAATAGTGCTTAAGCTGGCCAAAAATGCATTTGGATTTTATTTAAATACTATGAATGGTGTTGGGGAAAATGCAGTGTAGAAAAAAAACATTACCACCTTTTGTAGAAGTTCAGCCACATATTGCACCAATAATAAGTATCAGAAATGACCGACTATAGCATATTGCAATATTGAGTGCACTGTTTTTTGGCCATTTTTTGTTAAATGCAGATTCTGCTAATCATTGCT
Organism: Epiperipatus broadwayi; assembly: GCA_028023455.1. Lineage (NCBI taxonomy): Eukaryota > Metazoa > Onychophora > Udeonychophora > Euonychophora > Peripatidae > Epiperipatus > Epiperipatus broadwayi. The sequence continues at coordinate 2,458,821 of JAQFVV010000184.1, forward strand.
TAGCAAAACATGAAGCCATTCTTCTCATTACACAAGTCTCTTACAATATACCATTCTTATAACTAAATGTACCACTTCCTTTATTTTGCTGTAATATTTTCTATAAATACAATTCATCCACCTTACTTCAAACACCTTTTAACAAATTTTTTTTTATTATATATATACACACACAATCTGACAATTTGTTTTTTATTGTATTATTTATATAGTTATTTATTTTGTTTTGTCATTTTATCACATAGCCCTGAGAAAGACTGCAGGATGGTCAAAATGTCAGATTGTATGTGTATATATAGAATAATTTTTTTTTTGCTAAAAAAGGTTTGAAGTTACATCACTCTTGTCAAATTTGGCATTGTTTTCAGCTAGATGTCATTATAAAGGCTGCTGAAAAAATCAGAACAGCATTTTTAATCTTTAATTAGCATCAAGATTAAGATGAGAAGCTTATTTCCATTATTTCTACTCATAAAATGCTCTCTGAACTGACTTGGAGTTCTACCATTGTGTAAAATCAGATATCAGTCTGAGATAAGATTTGCTGATTGACAGCATTAATATTTTGTATCTTTTTTTCTCATCTGAATGTATATGGTTTGCTATTTGTACAATGATCAAAAAAATGTTAATAGATGTATAAATATATCTTGCTGAAACCTGTCAACTATCAGTTTTAGATATCTTCAGCAATCTGCTGCATTGCTTCATTTAATATATCATATTTACCTGTACATTTTTGTATATTGCAAAACTGACTCTCAGATATTAATTTGATACTAGTATATGCTTTTTTTTTTCTAATAGAGCAATTTCTACATCAAACAAATTATATTTTTCTAAATTACAGTTTATTGTTAGAATGTTTTGGGATGGTAAATGTAACTTTTATTATTCATAATTCCACAAGACAAAATTGATCCTAGCCTGACATCTCAAGTTGTGTACAAGATCTCATGCGCAGGTAGGCTGCAGTGCTGTGTATTATGGTGAAACGAAAGCAACTGTTAATAATAGAGCTACTCAGCATATGTATGCATATAAGAGAGATCAAAATAATAGTGACAACACTTCAATATTCTTAGAACACAAAAAAGCAGCTGGTCACAAGTTTTAACCCTCCAACCCTCAGATTGTGTGTACTGAGAGAAATGACTTCAAAAGAAAAATAAAGGAGGCATACTACATTATAAACTATCCACACACCATTAATAGAAAAGACACGTGTTTCTCTATCTCTAAGAAGTGATTGAGCTATTTGATTTTTTGATAGTAAAATTGTTTTGCATATGAAGCCTAAGTTATTAGCAAACATCAACAACACTACAATGTTTCTAATTCTTCGGCTATGAATATGAGGTTAAAAGATCTTGAAAGCACTGAGCCTGATATTTAACTACGATTTTTCTAACTTCACCAACAAGCATTTGAAGTGCAGTATAATTGCTAAAATATTTTTCTACTATTATTATTTATACAGAAACTTTGCCAAAACTTTAGGATGAAAGCAAAAATGTGGCCATATTATAATAACTTAACAATCCAAATAAGTATATTTGATCTCATTATTATGTATTTATTACAAATCTTTGAGTGATTTTAACAAAATATTATGTGATAGTTGAAAGGCTTTTTTAAGAACAGACTGAGTTTAACCAAGTATACTTAACTACTCCCAGTAAAAAGGGTTTTCAAAATAAATGGAAGACTGATGCTACTTTTATTGATCTAAAATCAGCCTACGATTCTGTTTGGAAAAATGATCATTTTAAAAGTCTCTCAACCTCTGACATACATGAAAACTATTAATTTATTTGACTAAATACTCTCCAACAAGAAAAATTTAAGTGTCTTTAAATAAAAGATAATCATAGTAAATAAAAAATTGTACATAATTATTTCCTGAAACATTCTGTTCTTTTCCATGATTCATTAGAACTTGTGTTCAGGAAGGCATTCATCTATGCTAATGATATTACATGCTTTGACTTCGCAAAAAAAATTGTTTACAGAAATAGAAAATTCACTTAGTAAGAATATGAAAAATTTGGAAATCTTTTTTAAAGACTGGGGCATTGTCTTAAACCGACAATAACAATATGTTCAACTCTCACTCTAAACAACACAGAGATGTTTCATAAAGTGAATATAACTTTCTGCAATGATAGATTGAAATATGACTCATACTACATAAGAATAATCTTGGACTTTTGCTTAATTTATTTGTTTCATTATCAAAGTTTAGATCTAAAATACTTTTTAGAAATAACTTTCTAGAGATGAGATTGTGATACAAACATTCTATAGATGAATCTATATCTCTAGGTGAAGGAAATGCTCAATCAATCTTCTGAATACATATTTAAATATTTGGTCCTAATAAACATTGCTTCCATACACAAATTGATTCTCTTCTTCATTCCTTAATCCATCAGATATGCCACATGGAAAATGTAGGAATAGCTTTAAGCAGATAAAATTTTACCATTAATTCAGAATATAGTTTTACCAGCTAATGTAATATCTAAGAGTTCAGCAAAATAATCAAAGAATTGTGGTATCTTAAGAAGTAGGTATTTTGTGAGGCCAACCAAATTTATTTTTCCATATCCAACAATAGAGCCAGGTGGAGTTGATCTGCCTATATGTAATAGGATCTTATCATGTTCATGGTGCTTATCTGCTTTAGAGTTGGAATTTAAAAGGCTCTTAGTCACATAATCTAAAAATCAAATGGTTAATGTTTGTGTTCAATCTATGCATTAAATGATAGAAATAAATGATTTAATAAAATCATTTGTTAATCTTTCTTTTAGTTGGAATTTTCCAAGATTCTTTTATAATTTTTGTAAATATGTAGCTGTCTTAAAAAAAAGAAATCTATATGCTGAATAAATAAATAAGTACTCTATGATAACTCATCATTGAAATGTAATAAATTAAAGGCAAAACTAATATTGTATACTCTGAGAAATGATCTGAAAATATTAAATATAATATTTTCTCTGAGTATACAATATTAGTAATGTCCTTTAATTTATTAAACAATACTCTGGAATTTAGCAATCTCAAACTGCCGTCATCATTTTAAGGTCACGTGGAATTTTGCATACATATTTAATAGTTTGTCGGAGTTTCAACTAATTTCCTAGCTATTGATGATGCCGGGTTTAATTATGACTATGAAGAAGTTAGTTGACTTTTTCATCAAGTGTTGCCACTTGAAACATTACAAAATTTTTATAGAGAATATACATAAATAAAGTTAGCATTATTACATATTTATATGGTGTTTAATTAATTAATTACCTATTTAAATGTTTATTGTAAAAGCAAGATTAGTTAAAATGAGTTGTTTTTTTTAAGGCTTAGCCTTGTTTAATATCCTTAAGCTGATATAAAGGTTGCTTTAATTAAATCCTTATGATCTTGGTGAACTTTATAAGCACATTTAATAGTGACTAGATGGTTGTGTTTGTTGGATTCTCAATTGCTTTCTTGAGCTACTGATGATATCAAATTTATTTGATAGAAACATGTCTATCAAGAAGTTAATTGATTTTTTTTCAACAAATGTTGCCTCTTAAAACATCAGAAAATTTTTGTAGAGGGCATAGGTAAATAATGTTGGCATTATATATATATATATGATGTAATATTGCTTATAAATAATATTAAATAGTTGCAGTTTTTTGATAAGCTTGATAATTGTGTACATTTATTTTAAATTTCATAAGAAAAATTTATATTTTAAAATTATCTTTATATATACTTTCATACTCAATTTTGAATGACTGCTTTATGAAATGTGAATAAAAACATTTAAGTATTCTACCACTAAACATCATATGATCACCATTTCTTACGCTTGCTCATAACTGTTATTAAAACAGGCAAAACTCTCCATACAGTAATGCTAGAGGGTTGCATTAGATCCTAAGATCTAGGTGCAGTGCTCTCAGATCCAAGGCTTCTCATTGACGAAAGCCACAAACTAGAAATTAGTCTGGGGATATTGGATGAGTAGGCAATAGATGGGGATTTTATGCACAAGATTTCTGGCATCCATTGATTACTCTGGCTTGCACTGAGTGGCACTACTTTATGGAGAGTTTTGCTTGTTTTAATTTATGTATTCTGTGCTAAAATCATTGTGAAATAAGGTATTAGATAATATATATAATAAATAACTTCCAAATTATAAACTGCATCAATACAGATTAACAATTTTACCTCTTTTCAATTATATTTAGTGATATTTAAAGGCTTAGCATAGTTGATGAAGAGGATTCTTCCATAAATGTTTCTATACTGTATTATCATAGTTTATAATTCAGAATATAATTATCATATATATCATCTATCTAATTTTATGAGATCAGCTGAAGATACTTTACCATTCTGATTTATGTCTTATAAGATTCAGCTTTTTAATGTAATGAATTACATAATTCTTTATATATATATATTTGTTAAATATTCTTTTGGTTTTTCTTTGCAAGGACAAACAATAGACAACTCATGTGGGAAAAGATCAGTAGATATATGATCTGATAGTTATTGTGGTTATATATTGTGCCTGAAATTGCTTACTGTCATTTCAATAATATCCCAAATGTTTTTAGTAGAACATTATATAAACTGCAATATTAGTAGAATAATTTTAGTTATGTTGTAATAATGTTCAGCATCATCCATTTACTGAACTTTTTCTATTTGAATGATTTGTGGACTGACCTTACACACATGAAATCCTAACAAAAACTATTGACATCCTTTATTAATAAAAATGTTTATGTTCTCATATACATATTAGGTACATTTCCTATTGATACAACTAAAACCAGACTTCAAATTCAAGGCCAAAAAATTGATACTAAATACACTGAACTAAAATATAAAGGTATGTCTCATGCACTACTAAGGATATCTAAAGAAGAAGGAATGAAGGCCTTATATTCAGGGTAAGATATACATAAATATATATTCATTATAACTTGAGGTAAGTAAGAATGCATTAACAAAGTCAATATTATTGATAGTTTGGTCTTTGGTTAAATATCTTACTGAGCTCTCCTAACTTCAAAATATGATCAGTATTTTTTTAATATAAATATTGAGCCGGAATTTAATCGATACATATATAATAATGTAATCATAAATAAATTAATGAATACAGATTATGTAAATGGTTTATATATTTTCTTTAAACTATTTGCAATACCTCTCTTCAGATTCAGAAAAATCATACTGATTTATAATTATTTTTTCATGTTATACATGAAAAATTATTTAAAATAAAAATACTTGAAGAATTAATTACAAAATAATGAAACTATAAATATTATATGTAATATTTAATTAATAATAATAAATAAAATATATGATATAATAAGTGTAATAATGTTCAAGGTTAAATGAATTTATAAGAAATCATTAAAACTAGTCAATACTTAGACGATCCTAATATCAATAACAATCAACAATTTCTATCTGTTGTCAAAGTAATCTCCTTATTGTTAAAAGGAGTTATGATATAATAAGTATTTTTAATTATAATAATAATAAACAATTTTTTATGTTATATAATACATTTTATTGTGTTTATTGATATTAATTAAATATTGCATATTTGTAATTTTGTAGTTAATTCTTGATGTATTTTTTTGTTATTGTTGCTAATTTAACAGTAACTTTACATGTATGATAGGAAAAAGTGATCAATAGTGGACTTTGTAAGTCAATAGTTTTCTGAAGAGGATTATTGTAATATAGGAGAAAACTAAATTATTGCCACCTTATTTATGATATTTGGTTCTAAGTCCTTTTATGGAAACATCTCTGGATTATAAAAAATGCTACATATTGTGAGAGTACCATATGAGCCTCACCTAAAACAATTTGTGTTTCTTTGTGAATTTAACTGTGCCTATATCGAATCAACAGATATAAATAACTTACACCTATCTTAAGCTTTTCATATATCAGTTATATACATAAACTAGTTAGTATTAAAAGAATAATTCTAAAAATGAATAATTCTAATTTGTTTATACACACACATAAATAAATGTTTCCAACTAATAGTATTTTTTTTATTAACCAAAACTTGACATTTGACAAAGCCTTAAGTCAACATTGCATTTTTATCAGTTGAAACAAAGGAAATAAATGTTTGGGGTTCATTACAAATTGTATATGTTAAACAATAGAGAGCGTGAGCATGATTATGTGATATGCTTGCAGAAATTAATCCAGTATAAAAATGAACTAATATTGTTATAACAATAATCTTCTATTTAGTTATCAAGGCAAGAATTACGTCTGTAAATTTAAATGTGTTCGAATTTAGAACACATTTAAGAAAAAAAAGAAGATTCACTATTTTTAAAAACTGTCTTCAAGTAATTAATTTACTTACTCTTAATATTATAAAGAACTATAAAAAAATAATCATTGAAATTAACAAGGTTATAAAAGTTATCAACGTCTTTGAAATGAGCTTTCAAAATATATATTTAAGAAGACAAAAATTTATAAAGATGTTCTCTGGCTAGACAATTTAAGCCAAGGATTTCTGCTGATGTTTTAAACCTGAACATGTAAATGTATTCTTACTCAATGCCTAAAATATAATCATCGTAATTCTCATTTACAAAGCTGCCTTAATAATGGAGTATTATATTGAAGAAGATGTTAAATATTTTACTACGCAAATATTTAAAAGAATGAATATCTGTATTGCCTCTTCAAAGGATGATCAATGAACTTTATGTTTCAACATTCATCGTCATTTTATTTCGTCTAAGGAGGGATATAAAACCGTTATTCTTTCTCATCTTGGATTACTTCATTGTGTATTTTAATAACTCTTAAACTTTATTTCCTTTGTGGATAACTATATTTATGTGGAGAAATTATTTCATATATTAAATTGATTTTAACAGAATAAGTAGAGAACTGATAAGATGAACGTTTTATTTTTATTTATTTAATAAAATTTAGATGTTGATATTTTGATATATATACTCTGATGAAAGTGATGGCTGACTAAGGTAAAAGTTTTTAAATTATTTTAATTTGGAAATAAGTTTTATTATATTCCAAATTGAATCTTACCTGACAATTAACATATTTTTTTTTTAAACATAAATAACTAATATCAGAATACATTCTATTATTAATCTAGTGTGAATGGATGTTATCTTATATAGGCATATAACACACTGAATCATTTTAATGACACAATACGTAGATTTATAATTATCATGTGTATTATTTATTATACACATGATTTTAAATTATATATATGTAAATGATTACATTATGTTTTTTCTGAATGTTAAATAGTTTATTATTGTATTTAAATATAAGCACAGATTATATTTCTAAATTTTAATATTTTTATTATTTATGAGATAATATTTTTGTTTCTATTACGGATTAAAATGTGTTAAACTTGATTTTAAAATTAAACAGGTCTTGTTTGTTTATTTTATTTAGTCATTTTATAAAACCAATAATTATAAATATACATACTCATGCATATATATGTTGAATCAACTTAGTGATTTAATATTTATAAAAAAGTTATATATAGCTTATACTAAATTCATTATTACTATGGGATATTTGTGGAAATGCCTGAAGAGAGTCGATTGCGATTTCTACTCTGAGCTCGAATTCCGAGAGTAACGAGGTTATTAATAGAGGAGTGGATTGGATTATATTTTAAATCACATCATCCATGGCATTCTATAAGAAGACTCAAAGTCCGAATATAGTTAGATGCGACTTCCTCAAGTCCTGAAAAGGATTGTCCCGTTATAATATATCAAGCGATTTATAGTAAAAAAAAAAAAAAAATTAATGTATATTTAATAAAATCACTTTAACATTCATATATCATCACATGATCATCATTCCCTATGCTTACACAAGTTGTTATAACAGAGGCAAAATTCTCCATACAGTAGTGCCACCCAGTGCAAGCCAGAGTAATCAATGTATGCAAAAATGCTTGTGCATAAAATCCTTATTTAGTGCTTCATCCAATATCTCCAGACTAGTTTATAGAGTATTGTAAATACATAAATTTATAGTATGCTTTAATTTAAAATACCACAACAATACCATATAATATGAAATCATCTGTGCACTTTACTACTGATAGAGCGTGTTAAATAAAGCATTGTGTAACAGTAGTAAAGTGCAAGAATGATTTAATATTATATGATATACACTTGGCAATGCAATAAGAAAGAGTAATTATTATATCACAACAATACAGGGTTATATTTTAAATTTAAGCATATTTTAAGTGTATGTATATATAATTCTCTATGTGTGTGTTAAAGTGATTTTAACACACACACATCACTTTAACATTCACATATATAGTCATTACTGTATGTACATACATGATTATTTCAGTGATGGATCTTAATGTTCATAGATCATGACTCCAGCTGTTACTTCCAGTGGTTGAACTTTTTATGAGCTTCCTAGTAGTAAATTATTTGATTATTATTTATTTTAAAAAAAAATTAATTAAAATAGAATACATCATAAAATTGATAAAGTCAAATATAATATATCTTTGAAAATCTGTTTTCTTATTGTAGTTCTGAATCTTTATAAATGGTTTCATAAAAGAAATGTTTTGAATAATATATTTTTATTTAGTATAAATTAAAAGAATAAAAAGCTACTGATGGAACTTTACTATCTCAAAATAAAAACTGGTATTGACAATCCATTTATAAATCAATGAAAGAAATTTCAAAAAGAAACTTGAAAACTTTTAGAATTTTTAAATAAAAAGGTTTAAGAAAAAATATTATACAGTGGCAAAACTCTCCATACAATAGCACCACTCAGTGCAAGCCAGAGTAATTAATGAACGCAGGAAGGTTTGAGCATAAAATCTACCTAGTACCTACTCATCCCCAGACTAGTTTTTAGCTTGTGGCTTTCATCAGTGAGGAGCCTTAAATCTGAGAGCCGATGAAGCCACAAGCTAGAAACTATTCTGGGGATATTGAATGAGTAGGCACTAGATAGGGATTTTATGCATAAACCTTGCTGCATTCATTGATTACTCTGGCTTGCACTGAGTGGTACTACTGTACAGTTTTGCCTCTGTGTAAACAGCTTATGTAACCATAAAGAATGGTGATCATGTGATATTTAGTGGTTTAAAAAATAGTATTCTTGTGAATGTTGAAAATATTTAATACAATTTTAATACCTTTGACAAAGATGCTTAGTACTGAGAATGCATTAATGTTGTTTTTAATATTTTCACTGTTTTTTTCCAAATATGAAAGTGTTAGTATTGATTTTAATGTATACTAAACAGATAATAAAATAAATAGATAACATTAATTAATAATAACTGTAAAAAAAAAAAAAGAATATATAAAAACGACATATTACAGACTAACACAAACTTTAATGTCCATCTCTTATAGTATTTTGATAAAGATAAGTTATTACTATGTTTAATTGCATGACCAGTCTTGATAGTATTTTTTTAAAATAATAGATGTTTGAAAACAATAGTATTTTTTAAGCAACAAACGTTTGAATTAATAATATTTTTAATTAAGCATTATTCATATGCAAATCTACATGCAGGCTATTATATTCCAAAGTCCGATCAAATTCGTGAATGTGATTTGAAAAGAGTATCTAAAGTTTTATGAATTCAATATGGAAGGACTAGAAAACTGTTTAAGAGAAAAACTGTTTAAAGTTGTGCATTTACTTTCCCAAAATCCTGCTGTGTATGGGTGCCAAAAAGAAATCAAAAGTATGCTACAGATTATCTGAACTTTATTATAAGTCTTTAGGTTAATCATCCATTAAATAATGCAATTTGTATAGAAATGTATTTTGTAATTTCGATTTTTAAAATTCTGTAATTAATTAACTTGTGAATTAAACGTACTCTAGTTTAACGAAATCATATAATTTTAATTCGGTTTTTGTGAATAACAACAATAAACTGATATTTGTTTTTATTAAAAGTTTGATATATTTTTTTATCTTTTCTGAGTCATTGTTAATCTATTTCCTTTTTTTAAAAACGAATTACGTAATAGTTTTTCAATTATTTTTATTTATATAAGTCAGATAATAAATTGTAATTTGAAAAAAATAATAATTAAAAAACACATTAATGTATTTGTGCTTGATATTATAATAAACTATATATTTATACTAAGGTCTTCAACATCTTTAAATATTTTAAATCAAAAGAAGCTATTATACATATCAAGTTATAATTTGGATAGTAGTGAAGTATCGCTCTAAATACATGGTTTACAAATCACTTACTTACAGTAGATGGCATTAAAATTGAAAAGAAACTGCTTTTTCCCCCTCATGTGTCATAGCATCAGCCGGGAAGCGAACCCGCTAACCCGGCACAAGTGCTTATAACGCAGTCTCGACCATCAAGACTTGACAACTGCTTTTTTTTTTTTTTTTAGGTTTGTGCGGGTGGATTCCTTGTCTAATAGACAATTAAGAGAAATGTAGAGGGGGAAATATATGATAATATTGTAAATATACAAAATCTATTTCTTTTTATTTTATGCCATTTATTTTTTTGTTTTAATATATGATGTAGTTTAAATTTAAGATGCTAAAATAAATTGTGTAAAGAGAATAGCAAGCAAAGGCAAATTATCACTGATGATGATCAAGTACGGATTTAACTTGCCTTTGGGCAAAGAGTTTAATATAAATACATTAGGATAGAAATAGTAAATTGATAGTTTTGCTATCAGAGAACTTGCTTTTGATTAATTTGTAACTATAGGAACTGAATTAAAAATAATTAACAAACAAAATATTTTTATTTTGAAAAATATCCATTAAAGTCATATTGAACTACTAAGCATCACGTCATTACCATTTCCTATGCTGTGATGTGATGCACTGTGGCTTCTACTTTTTTGGAGTCAGGAATCTCTCAGCCACTATGCCCAGAGAAACCCATTAGTCTGCTTACACAAGCTATTACAGTAGTCCTATTCAGTGCAAGCCAGAATAATCTTGCATCCATTGATTACACTGTCTTATACTAGGTGGCACTACTGTATGGAGAGTTTTGCCTCTGTTTTAGAGCCATATTGGCAGTAGTGGAAGTTGAAATGGTGTGTGCATGTTTGGTTACTGACACTATTCATGAGAAAGTTTACTGGATTTAGCTTACTGAAATAAAACTAAAATTCTATTTCTGGTATTTTTGTTTCAATAATTTTCAAGAATTATCAAAAATTTATTAGAATATCAGAACTACACGATTTATCTAATTGACATAAATTTAAACTCCTATGATTTTATAGAATCTATAAACTGCTGAGATTAAAATAAATATTAATTTTAATATCTACAGTTTTGAATATATATTTAAAAATACTATCTGTATATTAAATTTATTTTAATAACAACATAAAAATCTTTAAATGTGTCAATATATCATAAATTAAACTCCATAATTAATAGTACAGATCTTGCACAAAATGAAAATTTCAAAAATACATATTCCTTAAATGCATTTTTGAAGCAGACAATCTGCTTCAAACGACAAACGTCAAATATATGTATAACTGTATTGTCAAATGTGTTAATTTTTAATTTTTGCTTTTTGAAAAAATGGTCTACATTAAAAATATATTAAGGATTTAAATAAATAAACATTTCTGAAATTTCCACTTCATTCAAGAATCCTTATACATTGTAATAATAAAAAAAAGGAACATTTAATATTTAATTTTTATCACTGCTTTATTAAGCATACATAATAATAATAATGATGATGATGATGATAGTAATAATAATGGTAGTAGTAGTAATAATAATAATGATGATGATGATGATAATTTGATTGATTTAAAAATTCATTATTCTGGCTAAATTTGCTCTATAATCTTTATCTTTATATACATTTCATTTGAATCTTTGATTGCAAAGTTTAAAAATGAGAATAAAATACTTAATTTTTCTATTCAGAAAATTTTAATTGATTTAAAATAATTTGTAATAATAATTTAATCGATTTGAAAATTCACTTCTCTGGCTAAAGTTGTTAATGATATATAAATAACAAATTGCACTATGGGATAAATATTTCCATATTGCACAAATTGTTGGTTGTTGCAGCTAGAGGGCAAACAATTCTGTATATAAAGAGTCGTTTTAAGGAGATTATTTTCACCTATTTTTTTTTTTTGTAATAGCATTAGTGTAACAATTAATTTGAATATATTTTAAGCAACTTGAGATCTTATCAAAATCACAATTTGGCTAAAATAAAATAAAAAAGATGGTACTGATAACTGTTACTATATGAATTGCGATTTTCCTTTAATTTTATTTTCAAACATATATGTATTCAAATATGTATTTTTAAATGTGTGAACATTAAAACCTTTAACTATTGTTTACTCATGCAAAGTCTGGCCAATCAATTTTGACACCAGAGGCAAGACTTAAAACTGTACATTTTAAGCTTATTGAAAATAAAAAAATGATCTTTTCTCTTAAAATTTCTTCATTGTCAAAATGTCTGAAGTTTCTGGTGAAGAAAAGGCAAAAACTGTTTTGCTTAAAAAACCAAGTAATCCTCCAGGAACAATTATTAAATCCATTGGAGGAGAAAAGAATGGAGGACAACGAATAGTTAAGCTTGTTAGATCGTCTCGCTATTATCCTACTGAAGATTTTCCTAGAAGAAAACGTAAAGTTGGTCCAAGAAAAGAGAAAAAAACACCTGCTCTTCGTAAATCAATAACTCCAGGAACTATTTTGATAATATTGGCTGGAGTTCAGAGGGGGAAAAGAGTAATTTTTCTTAAGCAATTAAAAAGTGGTTTGCTACTTGTTACTGGTCCTTATAAAGTTAATCATTGTCCTTTGAGGCGTGTTAACCAAGCTTATGTCATAGCTACCCAAACAAAAATTGACATTTCTGGAATTGAAATCCCAGAGCATATTAATGATGATTATTTCAAGCGCGTGAAACCCCCAAAGTCCAAAAATGTTGAAGCAGAAATATTTGAGACTAAACATCGGGAATACAAGCCATCAGAACAGCGAAAACAAGATCAGGTTGAAATGGACAAAGCAATAATTACTGTTCTAAAGAAACATCCAAAAAGGAGATTATTGTTTCTCTATTTGAACAGACTTTTTACTTTAAAGAAGAATGATTTTCCACACAGAATGATATTTTAAATATCAAATAAAAGTCTTGAATCAAAGAAAAATTGTATTTAAAAAAAAAAAATGATCTAAAAAAAAATAATGAATGTAATAGAAAAAATATATATTAAATAAAAGTAAATATGTTTATTAGATATATATATATACACAATCTTTAGTGTCAGTATACTTATGAGATCATTAATAGAGGTAAGATCCCATCTCCATTGCTAATAGGTGGTTGCCTTGACAACAGTTTGAAATTCTTAATTGTTATCTACATTGGGATTGTCTAAGTCAGGGGTCCCCAATCTTTTTGCACTCAAGAGCACATTCCATAATACCGGCCAGGTGGCGGGCACCATTTATTTTTTCAGCTAGGTGGCGGGCACCATTTATTTTTTATCTGGACATAATTGCTGAGATATTCTTGACTTCGTTTACGAGAAGCCACAGTTCATCACATCACATCACATGTAAATTTATAGTTGGATATTGTTAATAATACACATAATGTACAAAAAAATATTTATTTCAAAAATTAAATTTTAACATATAATTGACGTTTATATTTTTACGCTGTAAAAGTATAGTATGCCCTACAATTTGATTACAATATAATACAATAATTCATAAAAAAAATTCAAAAATTAAATTTATTGTATCAGATAAATAATTTTTTATCGTGTTCGGATAGCGGCGGGCACACATAAAATGGTCTGCGGGCGCCATGGTGCCTGCGGGCATAGGGTTGGGGACCCCTGGTCTAAGTGTTAACTGGTTTCTAATGGTTATATATATATATATTCAAATATAATGTCTCACATTAATGCCTATTTTAATTTGGTATCTGACGCAAGTGCTTCGCCTATGGGACCAGCCTTGCATACCATCATTTTCATGCATCTTTTATCTGTCTCATAAAAATACATGTGCTGTATATATACATGTCTTTTTTCCAGCTCTTTTTATTCTTCAAACAGACATTGTGTTACGTCTACCCTTAATAATTAAAGTCCTGATGCAATATTTTCTCATATGAATTTTTTTTTTTTTAATTTTAATAATACACAGTACTTTTTTGTTATCTAATCTTTTTTTTTTTTTTTGGACCAAGTGAATATTTGGAAAAGCTGTTAAGATTTTTCCAAGTGCTTATGTTTGAGTGTTAATCAATTGCAATGAATGTAATCATGTGATCATTTTCATAGGTTTATATTTAATTCCTATTAGACAATATTTTTTTTGTGGAAAGAAAAAATTGAAATGACATAATAATCTCTGTTTTTCATTTTATCATTGAACTAAGTCAATAGTTGTGAAGAATAACATATAATCAAGGATAGTTGAATTAAAAATGATCCTGTAGTACTCTTGTATCACTTTTATCTGTTAACTTTGCTTATTTTATTTTGTTTTTGATGTTTATGAAGCACTAACAGAGTAAAAAATTTTAAAAAAATAACTATATTATAAATATATTGTTATATCTCAACTTATCTTTAACTATTGGTCTAATCAAGATTCCATCTTATCTTGATCAGATTGAGCATTCGCCGTCACACCAATAAATATATGAATAGATAAGATATATTCAATAGCAGGAATAGGCCAATGGATGATGATACTCAGTTAATTATGAATGGGATCTGGCTATAAATAATCAGTCTAATTGGAGGTAAAGGAATAACAATTTGCTCTCAGACCCGATTGGTAGCATGCATATTGTCTCTCCACTATAAATCTAAAGCAGTAAGGCAAATGCATGTTAGAATTGGAAACTTCTAGAAGCTAAATCAGATATGTGGCAAGTTGTCATCTTACCCAGTCATGAGGCAAGCTGACAGTACATTTGGAAGTAGTAGGTAAACTTAGAAAGGTACCCAAAGTCCTTTACATTAATAGTTGCATGGGAATTAGATGCTATACTTCATCCCTGGCATCAGATGAAGGTACAATAGTTGTATATATTGTAAATATGTATTTGGATATTTGTTTTAATTAAATCATATTTTTACAAGTCTGTGTTGATTATAATAACACATATATCATCACTTATAAATACATGACATATATTAAACATAGTAACAATAAAAGTATAAGAACTTTAATTCTCGAATATTTTAACTTGATGCTTGAGGTTTATGGAAAAACAAATGTCAATCAAAGATGTTTTTTGAATAAGTTGTAAAATTTACATTTTTATAAGATTTATAAAATCCTGAATCATAATTTAATCTTTCACATGACCATTACAGTTTCATCCTAAAGTATATGGTAACTTCACTCTCTTGCAGCTATTTTTAGCATTATTTTGCCAGTTTTGCATTTATTTGATGGTTAAAAAAAACAACTAAAATAACATTAATTTATTAATTTAAAAAACATCTCAAGGTGTCAGTATCATGCAAAGGAGCTAACAATTAGCAAAATTCCATCTACAGTGCTGATGATTGGTTATTTCTAGTTCTTTCTACACTTACGAAAGCTTTGTTAAATAAAAACATATTTTTCATAATTTGTTTACATATTTATGATTATTTTTCACAAAATGTTTTAGTATTTAATTTTTAGAACAATAATGTGATTAGAAACAGATTTTATTTTTTACAAAATGTTTTAATATTTATTTTTTTAAAAGAATAATGTGATTAGAAATAGATTTTCTTCAAAAATATTTACTTTTAGAAGAAAAGTCAAGGAATTTGTAACATAAGATTACAACTTGTAATTGGCTGAACCTTCATTTGTTCTTTTTTTTTGTATAATCCCTAATCATTAATTTGAATAATATCCCTGTTTTTTTTATTTGATCAGATTTATCTTTATTCTTAAAAATATTTTTGTAACTTTGCAAATATAGAACAAAGAATATTAAAATACATAATAAAATTGATAAGAACAATAACTTTTTTTTATTGCTGCTTACAACAATCACTAATATCAAAAATTTAAATTTAAAACATTAAAATTTTTTTAATTTAATTTGTGAAACCAGAATGAATTTTGTTCTGATTACTGAATGCTAACAAAATTTCATATAAAATTCTTTTTATATATATATTTTAAAATGACAAAAATCAATCAATCACTGTTAATATTCTCATTTAGAGA
The DNA here is from genome assembly GCA_028023455.1 of Epiperipatus broadwayi. Taxonomy (NCBI): domain Eukaryota; kingdom Metazoa; phylum Onychophora; class Udeonychophora; order Euonychophora; family Peripatidae; genus Epiperipatus; species Epiperipatus broadwayi. The sequence continues at coordinate 2,475,150 of JAQFVV010000184.1, forward strand.
ATCTTTTATTTATGTTTTCTTATTTATAAAATTAAAATAAAGATTATTACAGAATATAAATACAAAATATCTATGGTAATTACAGTGATATTAAAATTATATATACACACATTTTGGATATAAAATTATTGATGTGGAATGTTTTGAATTGTAAGATGTTGCTTTTATTTTATATGTATTTCATGAATAATCATTAAATTATCTATTTTTATCTATAATTTTCATTAGATAAATTCATTCCATATCTATTGGGTTTTTTTCTTTCTAGCTTTTTGAAAAATGGTGGATCAAGATGATCTGTATAATTTATTTACTGTACTGTGATTTTATCTTTATTGTATGTAAATTAAATGAAAAATGTTATTTAAGTGTTTCTTAATTCATGGTAAGATAACATATCATTGGTTATGAAAAAGAAGATAGAAATTATCAAACAATAATATTCTATTTGTAGTTTCTTAACTAAAAATAAAACTAAATAGAAATTTCTTGGTCCATTATGTTAGATATTGAAATCTATTTTAACGTAACTCCTATAGTAATAAAATTAAAACTTATTATAGAGTGATTAATTTAAAGATATTCCAAAACTATAGATGTTGGACAAAATAACAGGATTGTATGTCAAATCGTCATTAAATTTTTTGGCATCATTTATCATAAAAATGAAAATATGCACCAATGTAACATCCCCCCCCCCCACAAAGTTTTAATTAGTTATTAAGAAATATATTTCTGATAACTGATACTGTTTTATAAGCCTATGGAAAGAAATCTTAAAGTTGTCTGAATTTTAAAATGCCACATTGTTGATATCCAATTTATTAAAGCATTAACTTCTAAAACTGCTGTAATTGCTTGATTTTATTGGAATTTAAAACCTAATGGGTGATGATCTCAATTACTAAAAATTGGAAAAGAATAAATCTTGCTGGTACCAACTTTTAATAGGAATTCAGTTATTGCTGAAAGAAATTGATGGACATGAGTACAATATAAAAAAAATAACTACACAAATTAACACCTATCTGAACATTGAATGTCTCCAAATAATTTAAAGATTACATAAACTTCCATTGTAATCTGATGTGGTATTAATGAATAACTGACTACTAAAAGTATGTGATATGGTTAGGTGAACTCATTATACTTTTCTCAATTACTAGAGTATCTTCCCAATAGTAAAATATAATGATAAAAATTATTGCAGTTTGGCTAGCCATATTATTTTGATCATTTTTTTTGTATGGGAACTTACAACTTCAGATTATTTAAATATCTTATGGATCATGTTTATTCCATGAAAAAACATTGATTTCACACAGCACGGTGATTTTCAAAGTTGAAAATTTTAATTTATGCAAACCTTATAGACAAAATTAGTTTGAAGAACATGTTTATATCTCCAATCTTCCAATTTCAAGTCTTTGTGAATTATTCTGAATGAGTTAGAGATTACTATTCTCCATGAGTAAGGTTTAATATTCTTCTAGAAATTGATTAAAGATTATATAATTTTATTATATAAGATGAGAAATTTTTCATTATAGTGGTTGTACATCATACTAATAAAGATATCATAGTTGTCTTCATTAGTTATTCCATGAATGCAAAATTCATCTAAAAATTAGATATTCAGAATTATTTGAAAACATTGGAAGGAGTTAAAGATCTGGAATTAAGGACAATGTATTTAAAATATTTTTAAATTTTTTTGTTTGTTTTTTATTTTTTCATTTCCAAAACTTTTAAAAATACATACAAAATCTTTTTATTTATCCTACTTTATGCCTTCTGGGATAAGCTTTAATAATCAACAAATACCAGATGGTTGTGCTTAATAAATTATTATCCAGTGCTATCCTATCCAAATTCACCCAGTTTAGTTTCTAATTTATGATTTTCATGAGTGAGTTGTTTTTTAATTGCTTTTTGTAAACCATGTATTAGGATTTTTTTTAACCATGCACTTGGATCTTTTGGATCTATCATCTATCAGTTATTGATTACTAAGATTTACACTAAATGGCATAAATCCAGTAGCAACCTTTTCCATACAATATTGCCACCTAGTGCCAACCATAGTTATTAACAGATTCTAGAAGATTAGTGCATCAAAATTCCTATCTATGCCTCATTCAATATCCCAAACTAGTTTCTAGCTTATGGCTTTATCAGTGAAGAACTGAGAGCACGCATTTAGATCTTTGGATCTAATGCATTCTTATAGTAGCCATCTTTAATCTTTTTAGTTAATTATATGTGAGCCCAAACTGAAAACTAAATAATGTTTTAATCCATGCTAATTTGCTTGAATGTCATATCCAGTTCAGTATTTATATATGTTAGAGTCTTTGGTTTTTTAATAACCAGTCATCAACATCTTTTAGCTAGGATTGATATTAAACTAATATAACATCATATGACCACTGTTTTCTATGCTTACACAGTTTGCTAACAGATAGCAACTTTCTTCATACAATATTGTCATCAAGTGCAAAAAAACCCAAAGACAGCAAAATGTATAGATACTGAACTGGGTTCAGATATTTATTACTATAGAATGAAATTAATTTAAATTGAAAATGCCATAAGCTAGGGACTAGTCTGGGAATATTGGATGAGTAACACTAGTTAGGGATTTTGATACAGTAATGATTTAATTGATATTGATTATTATGGCTTGCCCTAGGCAACAATATTGTATGAAGAAATTTGCAACTGTGATAACAAATTGTGTACATATAAGAAATGGTGATCATGTGATATAGTGATTTAAATGGCATGGAGTAGGAAAAATAAAAGAATTTGCTAATGAATAACAATGTATAAGCCAAGATCATGTGATCTATTAATATTCCAATAAACATAATCTTAATGTACACATAAATGAAAGAAAACTGGCCTATTTTTAGAGATTGTGAAAATAAATATATATATACACCCACCTTTTGTTTTCAGAAAAGCCAACAATAAAATAGTACACTGCATCACTCTACATATGAGTATTAAATAAATCTTTATTTCTCTGACAGTCTTATTTAAATCTCAAGCATAGAGTAAAGCAGTGTACCATTTTATTCTCAATTTTTTCGAACAATAAAACACAGATGTATATACAATTATAATTTTATAGCTCATGGAAATTGCTGCACTTTCTTTCATTTATATATATATACTTGCCCTTTCAGCAAAAAACTTCTATTATTGATTACAGTTTCGATTGTACCATGCAGTCTTCATCAGATCTACAAAATTTGAACACACATAAAAATTCAACTATTAAAATACATTAATTATTTTATATAAAATTATTAAATTCCTATCAAACTTTTGAATTTAAAAATTTTTTAAAATATTTCCTAACCTTTTCAATTCATATAATATCTTTAACATATTTACCATCCTATTTTATATTCTTTTAAAATCTCTTCTATCCTCTTTTTAACATATAGGCTATACATATAACTTTAATACATATAATATTTACATTATAAAGTAATTTTAATTACACTACTCAAAAAAAATTTTTTAATCACTATTAATATAATCTTTCTTGATCTTTTATTCTAACTAAACACTTACTTCCATTCATTTTACCTTCTTAATTATTCCATATAAAATCTTCTTAACATGCTATTGATAGCTTTGTTAGGCTGTAAGAGCCAAAACATCTGAATCGGAGGTAGTAATTCACCCTGCTCCAAAATTACCCAATCAGCAGTCATCATAATGCTTATATTCAAATCCCTAGGGTAATTTTTGTAGAATTAGATATAATCTTATTATCTAATATGTCTTTGTTGCACAACTTGTGACAAATAGTACTGGAATAGAGCAGATCACCACTTCTAATACAAATGCTGAAAGAAACATAGAAGAAATTCTTTTTAACAGTTCTATTACTAAATATTGTGCTTAGATAAATTTTTTTGGACAGAGATATCAAATCTACAAAATTCACAAAGAAAAAGCTATGCAGCATTATGATAAATGTATGAATAAGCAAAAAAATTGGATGAATAGTACAGTTTATATTTTGCAGAACAACCATTGAAAAAATGAAGGAAACATTGATCACATGACTTCAAGCACAGTAAAAATCTTTTTCTCTGATGGAATTGAGAAGCTTGTGGAACATTACAAAAACTGGTAGAAATTCAAGGAAATTATATTGAAAAATAATGCTAAAATTATAGATGAACTGTAAGTCTATATTTTTAGGATGGAAAAGGCAACAGTTTTTAGTTATAGAACTTTCTCCATAGTTTAGTATAATTCTTAATAGACACATTTAGATATTTTATCCAGTCAACTAACACATGTTCAGGAATGATGCAAGTTTTTCTAATTTTATCTACATATTCAAATACTTTTATTTGTTTTTACCCTTTTATGATCTTTAAAATATAAAAAATATATATTAGTTTTATGGTATTGGAATTATGAGATTGTATATATCAATATAAGTTACAAGAATTGTTTTTAAAATGCATTTATTTTATTTAAATTTTAATACATAGTCCTTTTAATATTGCAATTTTTCAATTAACCATGGTAAACTATTTGTTTCTACTTCATTTCTGCCATCTAAATTAAAAGCTTAAATAAGCAATACTTAGTTAGATAGTGCTCATTAAATCCATATCTAGTATACTCTATCAATATTACCAAACTAATTCTGGCCTATGGTTTTAATCAAAGGGGAATTTAAGCCTGGATTTTAATGAAGACCATAAGCTAGAAACTAGTCTGGGAATATGGGATTAATAAGCACTATCATCTAGTATCGATTGATTATTAAAACTTATAATAGATGTCAACCATGGATTAGATAAAATAGAGTTTGATTCTATAAAGCACTGTGCAAGGTAAATACATGTAATGATTTGATTTTATCTTTCACTTTAAATAAAAATATTGTTTTTTATTTTTATAATTATAGTTATTTTAGATTAATGAAACTGTTTAATTATTTTTTTTAGGTGATACAAAATAGAAGAAAAAAAAGAATAATGAAAGCTGATATTTCCATTTTAATTGAAACTTTATAATTTTTAAAATCTTCTCATATCTAAAGTTAAAGCAAAGTACATTTGTTTTTATTAACATGGTAACTTAATACTGACTTCTATTTTTAAATATATTTATAGAATTGGACCAGCAGTTCTTCGACAAGCAACGTATGGAACAATAAAAATTGGAATTTACCATAAATTAAAACGCTTTTTTGTAAAGGATCCAAAAGGTAAATAAATTGGTCTGTAAATTATACAAAATAATGGATTTAGTTCAAATAATATTTTTTATAGAATATTTTATATAGATGGATATTACCAACAACAATATCACTTTAACATTCAATAACATTTTTAGATGCTATTTTTTAATAGATTCACATTTTTCATATACAGTATTGGATGAGCATTTGCATGATAACCTCAAATACAATGTAATTATTTCTCCATAAACTAATGATATTAAGAACAAAGTAATTTAGCTTTAACAAGAAATCCTATTGCCTAGAAATGTTGCATCTTGAATGTTAAGATTCTGATTAGTTTAATTGGAGTAGATGGATCAAAAATGGTTTGAATTTGGTATTATTTTCTAAGATTTTTTTATTTGAGTTGCATTATGTATTTTTTTGATATATTTTTTAATAATTTTTGAAAATCTGTATTTTATTATGAAGTTTCATTATTGTTTGACTGTGGTCATTTAAAGTGTATTAAGTCAATCATAGATAACAATAATTCCTTTCACATAGGTAAAACAGTTTACAAATAGCTAACTGTAGGGGGAAAGCTTCTTCAATCATGTTTCATAGTGAATAAGAAAGCATTACTTTTCAGATTTGCAGATTGTTGGCCAGTAATTGTTTTTCTTTTTGTTTTAATATAAGTTAAAAACAACTGGATATCCTGACAAATTTTGGATAATTAGTTGGATTAGCTGCAGGACAATTACTTAAAAGTAAAAATCCTTACTTGAAGAAATGATAAATGAATATTGCTAATGCTACACTGTGAAAACCCCTTACACAATGGGTATGAAATATATTTCAGTACCATAGATGTGCAATACTGATTAAATTTTTTCTTTAAAAAAAAAGAGGGCGAATAATAGATCTATTTTACTTGCCTATTTAAATCAGGATTTATAATAAATGTTTTAAACTAAAGATCAGAATTTCAAGCTAATGTTTTTAAAAAATATTAACTTTGCTTGTGTCTTTTTTTTTTATAAATTGTATTGTAAATAGTTTTTTATTACTTCAAATATACTTTCATGATAAAAACTATAAAAATTAGCCCAGCTATTCTTTTTTTTAATGCTGTGTTCAGGCTGCTAATGGATTTCATGGATAGCAGATAGTGAATAATGAAAAGTGCCTGACCAACAGAACTCTCTGCCTTGTAGGATGAAATATTGATTCATCAATTATTGTTTCCAGTACAAACAGTCTTCCTCCTTTTTTCCTTCTTTGATCACTTTAGTAAAGAACTCAGTCATCATGAGCCTCTCATGCCATCAATCATCTCTATTTTGACTGTGACAATAGGATTGTATGTTTGTGCAATTACATTTTTCATCATTGAACTATATGCATAACATTTCTGATTCCAATTTACTTTTTTTAGTTAAGTGCTTGAGAATTAAGAAAGCAATTACATGGACAGGATTAATAGATAGGCAATTTTTAGTTGTGATCTTTCTTGAGGAAATACCATCATTAACGATCTTTTTGAAACTGGATTCGAGACAGAAATTCCAATTGGCCGAGAGTATTAAGGATTCCTTACCTACTTTTGAAATATAAGGGGCTTAGGAAAATATGTTCTAAAATGATTTGTCTACACTGTTTAATTAGATTGCCTTGTCTAGAATATTATGCATTATACAGTGATAGAAATAATATCAGTAATATTGTAAAAGCAGGAAGCAGTTGTTATACTAAATATAAGTATTGTAAATCTAATTATTTCCTAAATGTAGGTATGTGGAATGTTCAAATTTTACTTGATAGAAACTCTTCAAGATCAAGGACTGCACTGGTGGCTAAAGAATTGTCAAGATTAAAGAGTGATATAGCTATATTTAATGAAACTCATTTTCCAAAAGAAGGAAGTTTAATAGAAGAGATTGGTAGATACACATATCTTTTTGGAAAGGCAGATAACTACATGATGATGAATTTGCTGTAAAATCTAATTCAGTATTTTCTTTTGTTGAAATTCCCCACTGTATTAATGAAAGGCTAATTGTATTAAAACTTGCATTGCATAATGGTACTAGTACTCACTTTAATGGTGTTTGTGCTCCAACCTTAAATTCAGGGAAGAAAGCTTTTATTCCTTTCTGGATAACATCATTGCAGCAATACCATTAAAAAATCATTTTTTTTGTTTAGAAGACTAATGCACATATTGGTACAAATAATAGACTTTAGTCAAAAGTTGAAAATAATGGTATTGATGCTATAAAAATGATTATTGAATTGTTGCAAAAACATGGGTTGACTATCACAAATGCTTTGTTTGGGCAGAAAAACTGCTATAAATGAATACAAATGCATCCACACTAAAAAAATTATGGTATTTAATGCTTACATATACAAGAGAAATTCACAGTATGTGATCACAAGATTAAAATAATAAATATACTAAAAAGATCTTATTACAGTCAAATTTTTGAGGAAATTGATGTTTGTTCTTGAGACGAACTTATTATATATACTAAATTTCAACAGCTATTAAAAACTAAAAATAATTTGGATCTCCATGATTGACATATTATTGAAGCATGGAATTCTCTTAAGACATGTGTTTTGAATGCAAGTAAATTTATTCTTGGATTCACTAAAACAAAGGAATTTTTTTGATAATGATCTTATTATTAATATTTTAATTAAAAGATAACATGATATTTTCTGTTTGGCAGAATAATAAATTGAATGTGAATCTTTGTAATAAATGTAGAGATCCGAATGTAGGTGTTTAATGACTCACAGGATTTAAAAATGAGTAGTGGATTAAAAACCACAAAAAATATGATTGTGATTATTCTAGATCTTTTTTAATACTCTGACAACATGTGAACTTAAGAAATGGCATCACAATCCTATTAAATCTACCAGATATTTTGAGCAGGTGGAAGGAGTATTTTGATTATCCTTTGAATTATGATGGTAGAATTGAGATAAAAACTTTTAATATTCTATTTATCTACTCATTTAGATTTGGACAAAGATACTGAGCTTAGTGAAGTCAAAATAGCTCTCTAATCTTAAAAGTGGGAAGGCTACATGTCCTGATGAAATACCTGGAGAAGTTTTAAAATATTGTAGGGATAATATTAGCTTAAAAAATATGGGAATTTTTTTAGAAATAACCCATGAAATTGTGCCATCCAATTTTAAGGATTGTTGCAATTTTTAAAAACAAAGGGAATAATCAAGATTGCTGTAAACCACTACAGAAAAATACTTTCAAGGATTTTTTTGAATAGATTGCTTTCAATATCTGATAAATGGCTAACAGAGACTTGATGTGGTTTTAGAAAATTGGAACCCTATAGACATGTTTTTTGTTGCCAGGAAAATGCAAAAAAAGTGAGGAACAAAAGAGTGATTGATATATTGGTTTCATTAATTTGTTCAAGGCATTTGATTCAATTAATTGAACAGGTTTATAGCTTGTTTGAAATTAGTTGATTGTCCACCAAAATTTGTTCATATTATACAGTTTTTATATGATGGAATGAGAGGAAATCTGAGACATTTGAAATGAAAAGTTGTGTTAATCAAGAATATGGATATTTATTCTAACATTGCTTCGATTTTTATTACAATTATATTTGAAACTGATTATAAGTTAATAAAACTGATCAAAATCCAATACAAGTTTAATGGTAGAATTTTTAATTTGAATTGATTAAAAGCCAAAACAAGAACTTCATCTTTTTGGATTATGGATTTACCATAAACTGATGATTGTGTTATTTTTTGCAGTTAAAAAGATGGTTTACAGAATAGACTTATTTTTTTGAATGCAACATTTAAAGACTCTGATTTAATAATTAATGTTCAAAAAACTAAAGTTCTTTATCAAACAATGATAGGAAAAAATCCTCAGCAATTTTTAACTTGAACAATTATTGACTTAAGAAACCAGTTTAAATACCTTGATAAAGTAGAAAAATGGACTTAGATGTTGAGATCCAAAGCAGACTGCGATGTGTTGCTGTTGGTTTTGGCAACTTGAAAAATAGAGTATTTCATTATAGGAAAATAAGTATAGCAATTAAGTTGACTATATATAAAGCTATTATTTTACCTAATTTATTGTATGGAAGTGAGATTTGGATACCCTATCAATACAATATAAAGGCACTAGAAAAGTTTCATTTAAGAATACTTCATAAAGTGTTAAAAATACAATGGCAAGATCGTAAAAACAATCATCATGTTTGTCAACTTGCTGAATATATTACTGTTGAGTTCATTATTATAAAAACACATCTTTGTTGGACTGGATGTGTATAATGAATGAACAATGGAAGACTTCCTAAAAGGTTGTTTCATAGTGAACTTGAGCATAGTTTTCATAGGAGAGAGAGACTCTGTCTACACTAGAAGAATTATCTCAAAGATATTCTAAAGAAGTGCAATATTGATTGTTTTATTAGTAAGATATGGCAGAGAGTGTATTTCAGAAAGAAAAGTTTAATGCTGAAGAAATTAAACAACACTATTGCAAAGTATCAAACAAACAAAAATGGTTCAGCATTTTTTATATAGATATATTTGTCGTCAAGGCCTGGTTTGTATAATCATTGAAATTGGAATGATCATATTTGTTTATGAGTGACTAGTATATATAAGTACATATAAATATCTCTTTTAATTTTTATGCTTCTAAGTTTATACTCATACATGCTTTTAGAAGCAATAATTCACTATTTAGTCTGTGGCAGAATCATCTATTGCAAGCTTGCATAATCAATGGATACCTGATGATAGTATGATATTCATATTCCTATTTTACTTTCCAGTTTTTCCCTTCATCATTAAAGAGCTTTGGACATGCTCCTAAACTACATCTAACATCTTTAACTCTTTTATACTATCAAGCTAATTGACCAAAATTTAAAAACATCTTACATTTTTTGAGCCCAATACAATTTACTTTTTTTGATTGTATAGATGTGACACTAGGACAGTTGCTTATATATGTTAGTGGCATGCTGTTAACATAAAATTCTGTTTTTTAAGTATAAGACTATATTTTATCTAATTTTATTTATCTATGTATATTACAGATGAAACTTTGTTGAATAATATATTTTGTGGGGCTGTAGCAGGAACAGTGTCAGCAGCCATTGCAAATCCAACTGATGTGTTAAAGGTATGATATTTCTTTTTACATCAGTATCACTAATCAATATTTATATGAAATAATGCTGCAAAATTTACAGATTATGTGATTTTATTTTATTTTAAGTTTAGATGATCACAAGTAGTTTATAAAGTTACTATGACATTTGAACTTTGTTAGTAATCAGTTTATGCCTGCTAGTAGTCAAATTAAAATCAAAAGGCTCTTTTTTTTTTAATGATATCAATATTTGGAATAAAACTGAATTTTATTATCTCATAGTTGCATTTTGGAAAGTGCAAGGCTCTGGAGCTCAAGGTCATGGATTGAAGCTCCTGCTTTGTTACTTCTTGGGTTCAAACTCCCTAAGAACTTCTGAATAATAAACAATTAGATTTTTTTTATTTTCTTTGAAAATAAATAATATTGAACAAGTAATTTGTTTTTTTCTTATAAAAGTAATTAATAGTCACATTTTCCTTTTTTTTATTTTTCCCTTCAATGAATATAAGGCAAAAACATCATGACATTTCAATAATAAACAAATGGATAGTTACTCAGGAGGTTATGTGATTTTTGAGCACCAGAAATGTTAGGTTGAGGTTTAATTTATGAACCTTCAGCTTTTGGGTCATTTACTTGACATTGTGTTTAACAATGTAAGGCATTTCATGATAATATTCATTATATTTTAAAACAGAGACACTTAATTAGTTTATTTATAATGAAAGTAATTAATATATATGAGTGAGCAAGAATATTCCATTTGTTTATATGTTAATATTTAATTAAAAGTGCTTAATTGTATACCAACTTTCTGTTTTAGATGAGAAATTTTCTGTTTAAATCAATCTCATCTTCCATTTTATTGCTTAAAATAAAAATATTTCATTTTTAAGGTTTTGATACTTAATTTTAGTACCATTGTATGTTTCAGCTAGAGTTTTGATCATTTATTTTTTTATTGTAATTAAAATTTTTGTTTTTCTGTCTTCATGAATGGGAGAGTGAGAGTAACACATATAAAAAGTAAAATGAATGCCTTTATCAGTTATATTATCATCAGAAACACAGCCTCAGATTGCTCATAAACATATAATGCTTTCTTCACCAATTTTTTCTAATTTTGTCTCTTTTTGAAAGAAGCAAATTTTGGTTTACATATTTCTTTAAATATTTTGAGATTTTCCTTCTTTGTTTGAACTTTATATAATATCAAAAATTAGAATTTTTACTTTCTATGCATCATTGATTTATCATTTATGACCAGATAATATAATTTTAATTTTCTCTATAACTTTCTCTAATAAAATTTCTCTTCAATTTATTTTTTTTTAATTAATATATTTCGTAAAAAAAAATGTTTTCATATTAGCAGGAAATTCATAATCAAATGTTTATCATCTCCAATTGGTCACAACTTTATATTGTGTGTGAAAAGTTTTTAAAAGTAAGATAAATAAAAATAATCTAGTAAACATAAATTTAAAAATAAAATATCTAAAAATATATGAACATGGCTAGAACATCATATGAAAAATTATAACTACTATATTCTACATTTGAAATTTTTTCTCTTTGCTTTTATTATTCATCTATACTTTTATAATGCATGTCATGGTTGCTTTTATTTTTAAATACTTTTATTGATTTTGTTAAATCAGTTTGTTTGTTATCTTTTGATCTTTTTCAAGTTAGAATTACATTTTAAAATTGAGGTTTAATATATTTAAATTCAGCAGAATTTCTTGAAAATTGATATATAATTAAGTTATAGCACCGTAATCTATTAGAAATAGTTAAGGTATGGAACAGAGGTCGAAAAAAAAATGAAAAATATTTAATAACTTCAAGTATGCAGTTAATAATTATTTTAGAACTTTGATTTGTTTTAAATAATATTCATAAGAGGGCAGTAAAAAATGTCTTTTTTCAATTTAATATATTTTTAACCATTTTAAACGCTTAATGTATATATCATATTTAGTATGTGTACATAATTATATATACATAATAAATCAATAACTACATTTCCTATTTAAAATTGTTTATTGTTTCTATTTTTATTTTAAAACAATTGTTTTTAAAAAAAGTTAAAATAGACAACTAACATTATTTAAAACAGCAAAAGCTAAAGAAAAAGAAAACTTGTTATCATTATTTAAAACAAACTTTTCTTTTTTAGTTTTCTTTTTTAAACAATTGTTTTAAAATACAAATAAAAACTGTCAAACACTTTTAAATAGAAAACTTAGTTATTGATTTATTATACATATATATAATTAGGTACACATACTGAATATAATATATACATTAAGAGTATATATATTAACATACTGCAGAAATATCTTATGATATTTATTTAAAGTAAAATTATATGTATTAAATTTTCATTTACAATATATAAACATTATTATGTACACTCATACTAAATATGATATATACATAAGGGATAAACATTTTAACTTATATCAGAAATATCTAGTTTTATATTTTCATTTACTGTGCCAATACTAAAAACTTAAAAAATAATAGAGATAATTTTTATATATATATATATTAAATGCCTTTATTGAATATGCACTAAAAAATGTTTCTTTCACCACAATTGGAGTTTTAAGATTTAACTTGAAATAAATTAATTATTTTCTGGACCCTCCATATTTTTATTCCAAGTTAAATCTAAAAACTCCAACTGTGGTTGAAGAAACAATTATTATTATTTTTTAGTGTGCAGTTAATAAAAGCATTTAATATAAAAACAGTTTTTATCTCTTTGTTGATGATTATGAGTGTGATTAAAATAAAGTAATTAGTATCATATTATTTACATATTCTCATTTTAGTAAAGTAGTTTTCATTGCGTATTACCAATATGATTAGCATGAAGTAGTACTGATATGGTTTACAGAACAAGCTTTCATGAAACTTTAATTATTAAGTTTCAGTATTTTATAAAAGTAATATTTAATTGAATATGAATATTTACTTTACCTAGAAAAATATTCTTATATTTAAAACACATGAACGGGTTCTAATTTTGCATTTGTCAGAAAGATTTTTTAATTTCATAGACAGTTAAAAAAAAAGCACCAAAAAATTTTCAGTATATTGAGAAATACTATAAAGAATGCAAAACTAATTTCAGGCTACAAAATATTGATGATAATATTGTCCTGCTCAAATTCTTTTTACACCATCCATAATGGTATATGAATTTGCTGGTAACGTCCATAGGATAAAGTAGTTTCTTGGCTAGAAAACAATTTTGTGAAAATGACATTGCCAAAAAAAACGTATGGTTATGCTCATGTCAAAAGAATATACATTATCACTAAGTGAAATGGAAAAATTAAATCAAAAATGATATTACTGTTATTTATGTGAATTTTATTCAGTTTCAACAAATGAAAGTGATTATAATAATTCAATGTTATATCTCATTCCTTGATGACATTTTCTAATCCAGAAATTCTGAAAGCCGCTTAAAGGAAAGTACATCTTGTGTGATAGTGGTAATAATTTGCTTTCATATTTAAAGTCAAGCTATTTGGCATTAAGTACTGACAAATATAATTAAATTAATCAATAATTAATATTTCCTTTTTTTTTTCTTGCAAAGTTGACCCATTAATTCCAATATATAAATTATTTTATAGATACTCATTTTCTTTATAAATCTGCTGTTATTGTAAGAACCAAATTTTGTTCACACCCATATAAATATATATCAACATTTGTTTCCGTTCATTTTAATTTACATAAAAGTGAACATAACTGGAGAAAGAAATAGATCTTGAAAATGAGAACTGGGTGTGGTCAGAATGTAGATTAGATGCAAGCTGGATCTTACAAATGTGGAAAGATACTTTAAATATTGATTATTTAATGCCAAATAGTTTGATTTTAAATTTAGGAAATATTGTTAATAAATTATGTACTAATAGCTTTTGACTTATATAAATCCTTAATGAAAAAAAAAATCAACTTACACAGAGTTATGAGCAGTAGCAAATTATCTATACAGTACTGCTACACAATGCAAGCCTTAGTAATCAATAGATACAGGAAGATTTTTGCATAAAATACCCATCTATTGGAGATTGTGCAAAATTTTAGAAATATATTATACACATATTAAAGCAGAATTATGTAGTTTTACTAATGTAAACATTTTCTTAATATAGCCTATAGTGCCTGTTAGCACTTGTTTATATTTAATTTGGTGCCATATGAAATTTAATGCAATGCTGGAATAGAGACTTCTGGATTATGGTAGAATGATTGATTCACAGCTAAAGATTTCTGGTTGAAAGCTTAACTCGTCACTTTCAATGCTTGAATGTCATGTGATTTCCTCAGCAATTAACCATATATTTTGTTATTTTACTTCATTATTGATGATAGAAGTGCAATTGAAGAAAGAGGGTATTACTTTAATATATGGTTATTGATTTATATTTTAAGTTGAGAATGATACAGAAATTTTAAAGTTGGCTGAGTTTTTTACAACAGTTATAACTTAATCTTTGACATCAATTGTAATTACTTTCAAGAAAATTTCATCTCAGATTTTATTTAATATATTTGTGCACTAATACTGTCTTTAATATTATAAATAAGAGAATTTAAGAAGTTCTATTAGCTCATTATAAGTATATTTATAGTTATTATCATATTTAATAGTTGTTTATGTTTTAAGTTTCACAGTTTAAAATAAATCAGATGAAATCTGCTTAATGTAGATAAGATTCAAACTTGTTCTGATTTATAGTTAATCATATTTAAGGTTTAGAGCAGCTGATGAAGGAGGTTTACTTTAAAATCGATTGTATGATCTTTATAATGTTCACAATTCAGAACAGGTAAAACTCACTATACAAATTGCCATAGACTGCAAGCTAGAATAATCAATGGATGCCAGAAGGCTTGTGCATAAAATCCCCATCTAGTGCTTATTCATCCAATATCCCTAGACTAGTTTCTGGCTTGTGACCTTCGTCAGTGAGTAGCCTTGGATCTGAGAGCACTGCACCTAGATCTTAGAATCTAATCTAGTCTGGGGATCTAGTGATTACTCTAGCTTGCAATGTGTGACAATACGTGTAGTGAGTTTTACCTGTTTTCATAATAGTTATAAGCAAGCATAAGAAATGGTGATCATGTGATGTTTATTGGCTTAAAACCAATCCTGTCTAATAGAATTGTGGTGGCTATGGTTATTAAATAACCAAAGACACCAAAATGTATAAGTACTGAACTGAGTTCAGACCTATATGACTATATAAGCTAATGAGCTTGGATTGAAAATATTAAGATGTTTCAATTTAAGGCTCTTAGTTTTGTAGTTTTAGTAGAGATAAAAGGTGCCTGCTGACGAAGGCCACAAGCCAGAAACTAGTCTGGGAATATTGGATGAGTAGGTACTAGATGGCGATTTTATGCAGAAGCCTTCTGGCATCCATTGATTACTCTAGCTTGCAGGGTGTGGCAATATGTATAGTGAGTTTTGCCTGTTTTATTAACAATTATAAGCAAGCATAAGAAATGGTGATCATGTGATGTTTATTAACTTAGCTATTATACAGTATCATATATTTAGGTTAAATAGTAAGTCGTGAATGCTCTCATTTAAAATATTATAAGATATAGTTCTATAATGTATTAATTGTATTTAAAATATTATAAGATATAGTTCCATAATGTATTAATTGTATGATTGGTTTAGAAAACATGGCTAACCATACAATTATGATGAATAAATGGATATTCAAATGACTTTAGCTAGAGGATAAAATAAAAAAGGGAACTGCAATAATCTTTATTATTCTGCATCTGATCAAACTTAGTGTGTATTAATTTTTCCTTTGCTATCTTGTGGACAGATCTGAACAGGCTTTATCTATGTATATTTTTTTCTATTTACTTTTTGTAATGTTTTATTTTTTTTATTTGTTTAAGGTTCGAATGCAAGCTCAGAATGTTGGTTTCACACAGAAGAGTATGCTTCATAGTTTTACTGCTATTTATCAGCAAGAAGGTCTAGGAGGATTGTGGAGGGTAAGAATAACTTTAATAAAATATTCCTTATCTATTTTGATGTAAACCAGCAATGACTATCCTTGCTTACATAGAACATCTACTACACAGAGCAATTATCTTCATTCTGTTACACAGCCATCTCTTGTAAACTTATTAATAGTGCAATCATATTCGTATTCCCAGAGAAGGTCAATGCATATGACTTTTGTCAGTGAGAAGCTTGATCCAATACATCTGGTATCTTTTGGAACTTCAAGTCTTATTGGGCAGCCATCTTTTTTTTATTATTATTATCAATCTTACAGACTGAAATTCTAAAACATTTTAATGCTAGCATCCAAGCCAACTTACTTGTACATTTATATAAATCTGACATTAGGCCAATAATTATATATTTTAATGTCCTCAGTTTTATAACAAATAGATACTTTCTCACCTTTTTGGCTAAAATGATATAAATCAAACATCACATTAAGTCCAAGTTTCTATTGTTGAAGCCTTAAACCAGAAATTAGTCTGGGGCAGGAAGATGTAATTATCATACCAGTCTATACTTATTAATTACTCAATAATTGCTTGTAACAGCTATTTTGTTATTTCAAAAGTTCTAGCCACATTTTAGTTTTTAGAATAACAATTTTTTTATATAGTCAAAAACTTATTGCCAGTTTGATGATGAATATTGGGAAAACTAAAAAGATTTTGGTAAATTTCCTGACAAAGGGATAATAAATAAGTTTCAATAGACTTGAAACTAATAATTAATTAATTTTGAAATAATGGCAGGATTATTTAACAGTCCCTAATCCTGCCATCATTTATATTAAATATAGATGCATTTATTTTTTATAAATCAAAATAAAAGGCAATATGATAAGGTTGAATATGTGATTTAGTTCAGAAACAATATAATAAACTTTAGAGCTAATGGTTACAGGACTGGAACTCAATCTGTTTTTTTATGCTTGAATATCTTATGGATCTCCTGAACAATAACCTATTGATTAATTTCTCATAGGGGTTATAGCATAATAGTTACTGAGATGGATTTTAGAGATAAAATTTCCTAGATTAAATCTCAATCTGTCATTTATGGAGTTCAAACGTCATATGACTTCCCAAGTAACTAATTGCTGGATATTTAATATTTCATAAAATAATTATGGAAATACAAGAATAGTGACAAATGAGGTAATGTGGCATGAAGAAAGCCTACAGTGGGACAAGTATGGAGTCATTTTTATCATTGAAAAAGAGGAATTTAAATTCTGTGAATCTTTTAAATTCATTATGATGGGGTGGACTTGTTATTAACGTTTGTCATCAAGTTAAAATCATTATGATAAGAAATGGCAAGCAGTAGTGAGCTATTAATGATGATGATTAAACTTTATTTTTTAATTATAAAACTTTTGAAACAAATTATATGTGTAGCATACATATAATTTATTAAAAAAGATATGTGTTTTATACATAAGAATATTTAAAACTTAATAAAGAAAAAATCAAATAAATATCTCATGTTCTGTTTTAGTGTCCTTTCCTCCATCATTAGCAACCATTCGTAAATAGGCATATCTAACCAAACTTCAAAATCTGTAGATGTTTTACAATGATAGTATAAACAATTCTGCAAAACACAAATGCAGTCACATATATCTGATGTTTCTATTTTAGTTTGTTCATTTAACATCTTGCAATGCTTTTTAATTTTTTCTGCAGAAAATTATTTTTTCTAAAAATCTTCCAACTCTATTCCCAGCCAAATACTCCCAAAGAAAGCAATCAATATTGTATCTCTATAGAGAGTATTTGAGATCATCTTTATAACATAAATAGAGGTCTGGTTTTTTTCAATTTAACAATTTCAAGTTCATAGTAAAATATTTTCTTTTTTTTTAGGAGGTCTATTACCTTTTTTCTCATTTTCGTTTCTAGCTAATGAAGATATACCTGTAGATTGAATATCATCACGTCCAGCATGAAGAACTTAACAATCATTTTACAATCTTTCCATTATATTTTTAGAATATTATGGAACATCCATAAATAATTTTTTATTGCTCTTATGTTATATCAGTTCATAACTCACTTTGTACAATAAATTTGAGAGAAGTGTAGCCCTAGATGTGACTAATTTAATTGAAATAGTTATATCATTTTGATTCAAGTTTTTATCTTTTAATTAAGCAATGTCCATTTCTTTTTAAAGAATTACCAGAATGTTTAGATTTATTTACATAGCCTAACTGACCACCATCCAAGCCAAAATTTTCTGAAAGTACTTTTCTTTGCATCTACAGCTGATAAAACTATTGGTGGCATAGTATTATCTAGTGGAAATCCAATACAATAAGGCCACAAGCCAGAAATTAGTCTGGGGATATTGGATGAGTAGGCATTAGATGGGGATTTTATGCACTAGCCTTCTGGCATCCATTGATTACTCTTGCTTGCACTGGTGGCACTACTGTATGGAGACTTTTGCCTGTTTAATACACTGTTTGTAGTTATACATCAGAATAATTCTATCATTGGACATTCAACTATTAATAAGAAAGTGTGGGTTCATATGGAACATAATATTTTGAGTGGTATTCTCTTTTGTTTGGGTGTTAATGGTCTGACCAATTATAGCTAGCATATGTAAATACAAATAAAATATTATTGCAAAACTTTAGATGTTACATCTGGTTAAAAAAGATGTATTTGAAAGCAATGATACATTTACCTTTGGAGTATATTTAAATAAAATAGACTAAAATGTCATAACATTACGGTGTATGAGACTTGTATTATTGTTCTCCATGTATTAATAATAGGAATAATATTTAATTGAATATAAAACTTAGTAAACTTGAAGATTTGGAATCAAAAGAACTCCTGAGTATTAAAATTATTTAAAGCATCGCACTTTTAAAAATGAAAGATGAGGAGGAATAGCTTTTGTTGTGTTGAAAGATTCATCAAAGATGATTGGGTCAATAGAATGTTATGACTGCATCTGCTTTCATTTAATATCTGATTAAAAGCTAGATCTTATAAGTTTGAGTAACTAAAGAATACTAGACATTAGGACTATATCAATATCCCCAGACTATTTTCTGGCTATTGATTATCTTCCATGAAAAGTAAAATATCTCCTCAATTTACATATTTCTTATATACTATCCTTAATATTCAAAAATATCCAAAAAAAATTTAATTCTAAGCACACAATACTGACATGCATGAATTGAGTTAGAGATTGTTAAAAAAGAAAAAAAAAGAAGTTAAGAGATAAAAGAATGTATTTAACATTCAATATTTTATTAATTATATTATTTTCTTTCACCCAGAAAATGCAAAAGTGTAATTAAAAGCAAAGATTAAAATTTGATGTAATTATAGTTAATTGTTAGGAAATAAAAAAAGATCTCATCTGGAAAGAGAAATGTTAATTAAAGATGGTTGACAAGAATGTTAGATTATAAGGAAAACTAATTAAAGTGGTTTTAATCTTGTAGAATATATATATAAATAACTTTCTTTTGTAGTGTTTTGTGTTTTTTTGTAAAGTACATATTTTATTTTATTTTGTAATTAAAAGTATTTTCTTTAGCATCCAAAAATGCATACTACATATATAAAACATTTTAAAATAAAAAATATCTGTTTTGATAATAACAGTTAATTGGGATTAAGAATCCACAGAAAGAAATGTATGTAAAGAAAATCTATGTAGAGAAAAGGTGTGATAAAATAAATGTGTAGGGGCAGGAGCAGGATATATAAAGGATCCACAGAATATTGGAAGAGATGCACAAACAAAGGAATAAGCTCAAACTAACAAATATTGTTAAGTTGTTTATAGTGGACTTATGCTTCAGTTACTGATATTTCAGTTCCCATGCTAATTGAAATCAAACATGGTTAATGGTGTGGAAGCCCCTCCATATTTTGGGAAAATGCTATGTGTGGCTAAAATACTAAGTATGTCATCCTCATGACTCTACTGCCAGAACAAAGCTGTAAACTGATTCAACATCTCTATATTTAGCTTAGTGCCCAAAGATACATACAATAATAAATTCCTAGAATGCAGTGATTACATTTTCAGGAAACAAAGTGTGAATAAAATAAGAAAAAGTTGCAACTAAAACATATGGTCACGTTAAGATTTTTGTGAATAATTACTTATAAAGACTTTCCTTTTGTTTGTTAGAAACATCTGCAGCTAAATAAACTTAAAACCCAAACTTGATAATGAACTATTTCATGTAACTTTAGACATTATTTTATATAGTTTGTATTAATCAGATAACATTATGCAAATGTATTATTATTAATTTATAATATTGATTTTATATATATGTTAATAGTCTATGAAATGGATGTGGAAAAATGAATAGGTTATAGACTGAATTTTATTGTTATTTTTTTTTTATTAAATAGTTTGTTTTAATAATATCAGTTTAAACAATCTTTGCAATTATTTCTTTGCTTATAAAAGTACATGTAATTGTACTTTTACCAGTCTGCAGACAGCAATATATTACTTGAAGAGACTCACAAAAAAATAAAAGAAAATAGGGAAGATATTATTTAACTAATACTAGAACAGTATTAGCAAAAATAGTTTGTTCCATTCAGTAGTAATCTGTTGTAAGATCTAATATTAATAGCTGGAAATCTGGATAACCAGGAAATATAGTTGTGGCTTCCAAGTACTTCATTAGTTAGTTATTTGTATGAGGCCACAATTTGATATCCTAAATAGAATAAAAATATATATGTGTGACTATGTATGTTGAAAAACCCTGTATGGCTGATATCGATAAGGAAAGATCTGGTTCAATGGTGACCCAAAGGTGGTTACAGAAATAAGAGAAGCCCATAACCTGAGATATACAATAATAATCAATGGCAGCCCAAAGATAAAACACTCATAACTTAAGATATACAATAATAGTCATTGTAGATTTTTTTTAAAATGATTTTTTTTTCCTCTCTCTTATATATATTAGGAGAAACAGATATGTGTGAAGATTGTTTAATCAAGCTATGAGAATTGTTTTAAATTATTAATAAAAGCAAAACCAAATAGTAAACTGTAAAAGTAAAGTGGCAGATGTAGGTGAATAGATATATGTGATTAAATGATAGGGTTAAAATATTAAAGAGCAAACAAGGCAGTAGGGAGAAGGGGGATCATCAGAAATATTATTGATAATTAGAGATAAATAAAATATAAATAAATATATGAAATTAAGAAATAAAAACATAGTTAAAGACATTAAATCAAAAACCAATAAAATGGAAAATAAGCAGAAGAACACAGTTCACTTAGAGATCGATACAATTAGGGATGTATTAAAAGAATTTCAGGCAGAAATGCTTATGAGATTCCATGAATTAGCCAAAGAAAATAATGAGAGCATAAAAAATAATTTGGAAGAAAATAAAAGTTAAGCAAAGTTATTTAAATGAGTAAATTGATACTATGGCCAAGGAACTAACAAAAAAGTTGGATGATGGGCTAGTTAACCATAATGATAAAATTAAAGTAGAGGTAGAAAATAATAAACAAGTAAGAAAAAACTCAGGAGTATAGAAAAACAAATTCATGATGATTTGAAATTAATGCCCCATGAAAATAATGAAGTGATCACAAAGGTGAAAAAAGAGGTTGATAATCTAACACAATGGATAGAAGCATTGTAAGTAAAGGCTAGGGACAGTCAACTTGAAAAAAAGGCATTAATAGTATACAAACTCATGATGAGAGCAAAAGTACAAAAATGGATCCAAACAGACAAGAGTTTACATACAATGTGGTGAACCAAGTTTTAAAAATAAGGATTTTTTCTGGTCACTCTGGGAAGACACTCATAGAACATCTAGACAGTTTGGAGAGATACTCTGAAATCACTCCCATGAGATGAGAACTAAGCTTGCTATAGCAGTTAGCCACTTGTAAGTTGCATTTCAGCATGATGGGAATCATTATTTTAGAAACCCAATAACTTCCCACAGTGTAGGCAAGAATTATTGAGATATTATTGGAATGAGGACCACCAAGAGAGAATTAAATACCAAGTATCACAAGAGAGATATCAACCAGATGAGCTATACATATTATTTTTTAGGAGGCAAGATGGTTAAACTTTGAGCATTAACAATAAAATCAAATAAATATAGATCATGAGTTATAGATTTCCAAGTCATGAGGAGCATCTGTTGATTGGCATGGTGGCAGATTTATTCAGTGCCTTTGATAGCAGCAAAACTATTAATGAAGAGACTGAGTTCTAAACCTTCAACAAATTCTCTTCCTGAAAGCACAATCAGCAAATAAAGGTCTTAAAAGTGGATTAAAGGGGAGAGTCATCTCCACCATGATACAGAAAAAAAAAAAGAGAAAGATCCAAAGGCAGCCTGGAGAGAACATAAGTGATCCACAGAACTGGAAGTGATTCTAACATAATGAGAAAAGAAAATCAATAACAGTCACCATCACCATGTGAAAGCTTTAAAAATAGATCAGTTACAAAATAAACCTATAAAAGACAAAATAATTTTATACTGAATTTGAAAGACCATTGATTATAGCTAAGTGTGACAAGAAAGAAAAATATAATTTGTTAATGATAAGTTTAAAGGAAATTGATTAAGAACAAAATTGGCCAATTTGACTATATTTTGATTCCCCAGCTCATTGGATTCTCCTTCTGATTGGGGGAGTATTGTACCATTAATATGTACAAAATGCTGACATGCATGCATTGAGTTAGTGACTGTTAAAAAAGGAAAAAAAGAAACTAAGAGAAAAAAGATTGTTGACAAGGATGTTAGATTATAAGGAAAATGAATGAAAGTGCAGTTTTAATCTTATAGGAGAAAAAATATATAGATAACTTTCTTTTATAGTATTTTTTTTTTTTGTAAAATATACATTTTTTATTGTCGTTAAAAGTATTTTCTTTCACATCCAGAAATGCCTACTATATATAAAAAATATTTTAATATGAAAAATATATGATTTGATAATAACAGTTACTTTGGATTAATGACCCACAGAAAGAAATCTATGTAAAGAAAAGGTGTGATAAAATAAATGCATAGAGGCTGGAGCAGGATATATAAAGAACCAACAGATTATTGAAGGAGATGCTCAAACCAAGGAGTAAACTGTTTATAGTGAACTTATCCTACAATTGCTGATACTTTAATTGTCATGCTAATTGAAATCTAACATGGTTAATAGTATGGAAGCCCCTATATCTATTGGGAAAATGCTCTGTATGTGTGGCTAAAACACTATGTATGTCTGCCACCACTGTTCTCGTGACTTTACTGCAGAATGAAGCTGTAAACTGATTAACCATCTCTATATATAGCTCAGTGCCCAAAGATACAATACAAATTAAATTCCCAGACTGCAGTGATTACATATTCAGGAAATGAAGTGCAAACAAAATAAGAAAAAATTGCAACTAAAACATATAACCATGGTTACATCAAAAATTAACAACAGAAAATTAGCGGTAAGACTTGTTTGTTTAGAAACAAAATGAACTTAAAACCCAAACTTGATAATGAACTATTTTGTGTAACTTTAGATATTATTTTATATAGTTTGTATTAATCAGATAACATTATGCAAATATATTATTAATTTATAGTATTGATTTTAAATATATGTTAATAGTCTTTGAAATGGTTGTGGAAAAATGAATAGGCTATAGTCTATATTTTATTGTTATTTCTTTTATTGAATAGTTTGTTTTAGTAATATCA
Source organism: Epiperipatus broadwayi (assembly GCA_028023455.1). NCBI lineage: Eukaryota > Metazoa > Onychophora > Udeonychophora > Euonychophora > Peripatidae > Epiperipatus > Epiperipatus broadwayi. Next base: position 2,499,350 of record JAQFVV010000184.1, read on the forward strand.
ATTTAAACAATCTCTGCAATTCTTTCTTTGCTTATAAGAGTGTGGTAGTACATTTAATTATTCTTTTATCTGTCTAATATAGACAGCAATATATTATTTGAGTAGAATCACAAAAGAATAATAAAAAAAAGGGGGGGGGGATATTATTTAACTTTTACAACAACAGTGTATTAGTGAAAATAGTACTTAATACTGATGTCTTTTAAAAAAAAACTGTTTTAGATACAATTGTTCTATATTAAACCATTAAGCAATAATTCTGTTGTAAGATCTAACATTAATATGAGATTGTGAATAATCAGGAAATATAATTGTGGCTCCTGAATACTTCATTAGTTAGTTATTTGTATGAGGCCATGATTTGGTTATCTTAAACAGAATAAAAATATATATGTGCAACTGTGTATATTGAAAAACACCATATGGCCAGTACTGGTAGGGGAAGACCTGGTTCAATATATTTTAATGACTCATTTTTATGTTAACTGTTGGCATTTTTTGCTCATTTTTTCATGGTAAAATTAATGTGTTCCAAATCATCACTTGATCCTGTTTACATTCTGCATCTATTTTTAAAAACATTATTTTAGTCAAGCGTTGGTGGCCGAGTGGTTAGCACAGCTGCCTTACAAGCAGTTATCCCAGGGTTCGTTTCCCAGCTGAAGCTTTGACACATAAAAAAAACCACATTATTTTACTTTATTCAATGTGAGTAAAACAATGGATATTATATGGTAAACATCTCTAGACTCTTACTACTATTCTTTCCAAGCTAATAATCTGAAACTAAAAAAAAAAAACTTATAAAATTTTCAATCTAATCCAAATTGCTTTTGTAGTTATTTAGATTTGAGGGTAACTATATATTTCAATTTTATATTAATTGAAATACCTTTCACTCTTTGATTCATTTTCATTATTTTTAATCAATATTGATTCATAGCAGGATGAAAGTGTCACCAAGTTTAATCCAGTTTCTCTGATCGCTAGTTTTTCTTCTGCCCAAATACCTGCAAACTTTCTTATTTCATCTATTCATCTTGCATGCTGTATTTTTCTAGGTATTTTTTAATCTTTTAGGATCCAATTTAAGATTGCAAGCATCCATCTATTATCATTTCTTCTAGCCATATGTCCAGACCAACTCTATTTCAGTTTTTTTTTTTTTTCTGGTAATGTCAGAGATTCCTGTTTATTTTCACCCTAACATAATCTCTTTATACTTGGTTTAATGGGTTGATGATTCTGAATTAATTTTCTGTTAAGTGATTAAGTCCAGATTCATAAGTAAGAACTGGTAAAACATATTTATTTAAAAAAAAATTTTTTTTTTTTTTTCAAACTTATAGGCATATTTCCTTTTAATATTAAGTTATTTCTATCAAAGCATAATATTCAAGCTTAATTCTATGATTAATTTCAACTATAATGTCTTCATTTGTGGTAATTAATCTGATGCAAGAAGGTCTGTGCATAAAATCCCTATCTAGTGCCTAGTCATCCAATATCCTCAGACATTTTTAGCTTGTGACTTTCATCTGTGAGGAGCTTTGGATTTGAGAGCACTGTACTTAGATCTTAGGATTTAATGCAACCCTCCAGAAGCCACCTTTTACTTTTTTAGCTAACTTTGAAGCTTTGAGCATAAAATGAAATTCACAATAATGTTTTCGAGCTAAGCTCATTAGCTTGTATAGTTGTATAGATCTGGTCAGTTCATTTTTTGTGTTTTATAGTTAACTAAAAAAATAAAAGGTGGCTTCTGGAGGGTTGCATTAGATTGTAAGACCTAAATGCAGTGCTCTCAGATCCAAGACTCCTCCCTGATTAAAGTCACAAGCTAAAAACTAGTCTGAGGATATTGGATGAGTAGGCACTAGATAGGAATTTTTATGCACAAACCTTTTCTGCATCCATTGATTATACTGGCTTGCACTGAGTGGCACTACTGTATGGAGAGTTTTGCCTCTATGAAAAACAGTTTGTGTAAGCATAAAGAATGGTGATCATATTATGTTTGATGGTAATAATCTGATTAGGATATTTGTACCATTAACTTCTTCTAATTCATGCTTATCCACTTTATTTTCTTCTTCTGAAAAAATCCATTGAACATTAATATTTTTAGTATTTATCTTTACTCCTAATTTCTTACTTTCATTTGATAACTCTTGCAAAATTTCCTGAATTCACAAAAACAAACATATCATCTGCAAAATCTAGAAAACTTAAGTTACTTCCATTTATTTTTATTTGCATAGTTTTTCATTTTAATCTAAAATATTTCTTGTAAAACTGTTTCAAAAAGTTTTGAAGAAATGGAATCATTCTGTTGAAAATCTTCACAATGTTAATATTCTTAGCATCACTATGTAATCTAATATTTGCTGTTGCATTTTGAGAAATGTTTTTCAGAATATGACAGTTTCCCAAGTCTATATCTTGATGATCTAATGTTTTAACCAACTGCCTTTTTATCATTGCAACTCCCATTTATTTGGTCATTTCTTTAAATTTCTTTTAATATTTGAATGTGATCCACCATGTTAAAACCATTTTTAAATTCAGCTTGTTCTTTTGGTTGATTAAAATCCAAAGTTTTGCTGTAAATGAATTGTAATTACCTTGGTTAAAATTTTACATATTTTCTTTATCACCTTTTTTAAATATCACTATTACCACTATATTCTTCCATTCATCTAGTACATGTTTATCATTTAAACATTTGATATATAACTTTACCAACCAATTTTTCTATTTCTTCCCAGCTAGGTTTTTTTAAGATACCAGTTATAATTCTATAATTTCTTGGAATTTTTCTTTTTCATACTTTTAACTGAATGCCTTATTTCTTTATTTAAAATGCTTGACAATCCAAAAGATAGTGTAATTGTATGGTATACTCTGTTTTCTGTTTTTTATATTTCTTTTTAATTTTTTATAGAATTCTTTCATAAATTTTATGATGTCCTGTCTCTTTTTAGTAATAGTTCTATCTTTTCTTCTTCCAATACTATTTTTTTTTTTTACACTTTTGAGACATCATCTTTCATATAGTTATTCTTGCCAATTCATTTACTTTTTCTTATATCATTATTAACTTTTTTCATATCATTTTACAAAACTCTAGATATTTAAAAATTCTTAACCTATTCATTCAGTAGGCAAAATCTTTACTGTAATAAAGAGAGGGAGTCTATATTCACCCTCCCCTACATATCAAACCACTTATACCCATGATCACACACATTTGAAAAAGATAAATGATTCCCAATATATGTATTTCATACAGAACCAGCATTCATCAGTTGGGCCAGATCATAATCTCCTACACATATATTGTATAATCAGTGCTCAGCTTATATTAAGATAGCAATTTCCTAACTTTAATGGACAGGCTTCAATCTTCTCACTCTTCCAACAATTCAACCATTCATTTCAATGAAAAGCCAACAGTGAAATGCTCAAAGCCCTTGGTGGATTTGATATAGTAGTTATACCCATGTAGACATTACATCAGTCTAACCCCTCCTATTGTTGAACCATTACATATCGATTTATATTAACAGGAACAGGATAGGACTTATACTATGCTGCAACCCATTTCCAAGATATGTAATTAACCTATTCATTTAGTGTACTGAATGTCTACTATTGTAAATAGAGGGCTTTTAATTCAAATCCCTCTATTAACAATTCTTAATAAATCATTTCTAAAAATTTTCATATTATTTCTTTTCTTCATATATTGTCTTGTCTCAATAGAAAATTTATTTCTAAATATTGCATTTTGTCAGATATTTATCTTTTTATTAATTTCATTCAAATCTGTACCAATTTTAAAATCTATTAATATTTTATAATGATTGGAAAATTCTAATTTAAATTCATTGGAGTGTTTCTAAAAGTCAGGACTATCAACAGTTAATATTCTTTTCTTAATAATTTTATTCTCTCTAGTTTTGCATTAACATGAATCTTACATCTCACTAATCGATGATCATATCATGTGTTGAATTTATTAAAAGCATTACAATCTTGAAATACACTTTTTCTATTAATAAAATATAGTCCAATTCTGTTGCATCTTCATTAGGATGCTTCCATGTCCATTGAGATGTTTTTCTCAAAGAAAGAATTTATAATGTTGTTTTTCTTTTTCCGCAAATTCAATTTCTCTTTTATTTCTATCACTGTAACCAAATTTACTCCCAGAACTTTTATTTTTCAATTGTTTACCAATTTTAGCATTAAAGTCTCCCATGTTTGGTTTAATAAAAGATAAATTTTTTTATTTCTTCATCATGATGATAATTTGCTGAGACTTAAAAACTGTTGAATTATCTGCACTTGATATTTTCATCAATTTAAATAACTAATCTTGCCACTCTTTCTGAAATAAACTCTCTACATATATTGCCATTCAGTGCAAATCAGAGTAATCAATGGATGACAGAAGACTTGGGCATAAAATCCCCACCCAGTGCCCACCCATCCAATATCCCCAGACCAGTTTCTGGCATGTGGCTTTCGCCAGTGAGGAGCCTTGGATCTGAGAGAACTGCACCTAGATCTTTGGATCCAATGCAAATCTTCAGCAGTTACTCTTCGTCTCTATCTAACTACAAAACCATGAGTCTTAAATTGAAAACACTATAATATTTTCAATCCAAGCTCATTAGCTTATATAGTCATATAGGTCTGAATTCAGTTCAGAGGGTTGCATTGGTTCCTAAGATCTAGGTGCAGAGCCTTCGGAACCAAGGCTTCTCACTGGCATAGGCCACAAGTCAGAAACTGGTCTGGGGATATTGGATGGGTGGGCACAGGATTGGGGATTTTATGCACAAGCCTTCTGGCATCCATCGATTACTTGCACTGAATGGCAATACATATAGAGAGTTTTGCCTGTTTTAATAACAATTATGAGCAAACATAAGAAATGATGACCATATGATGTTTATTGGCTTAAATCTTTCTGAAATACCGTCAATCTCCATAATATTGTTCTTCCACTTTTTATTTTTAATGAATTCCAATCTACTTGTGCTTCCAATAATTGTATCTTTAAAGTACATATCCATTTATCAAGTCATTTTTTTCTTCATCTTTTTTCTAATTTTATTAAGTCCTACAATGTCCCATTAATAGTTCTTCCAATTCTCACAATCTTCCTTCACTCAAAAATGATCTGCAGTTGCAAGAATCTAAATAAAAGGTCATCATCAAATGGCAGCCTGGATCTATAATTAGGGATTCTTAGTCCCTTCTGCTTTTACTGCTTTACTGGTGACTTTACAATCTTCTGAGAATAGTTGTCTGCCATGATTGTAAATATTTATTTTTAAAAAATTCATTCAAACATCTATTCATTCTGCCTTTAAGAAAACTCAATATTACAATAATAGAAGAAAGACTATTGTGTTTTTTAATCTTAAACTGCTGTTTGATATCTATTGGTGAGCAGCTCATCTATGTTTGTTTACTATATAATAGCTACAGTAATGAGAATGTATGAAGTAGTTGTTAGGAAATTTACTCTGCCTGCTTCCTTTAAGGTGTCAAAAAGAATCTTTTTTCACTTATTAGCAAATTCTTTTCCACAACTACTCTTTGATTAGTAGGGTATATACTATTAAAATTTCACATGACTGTGCTAACATCAACAGTTAATGTAAAATTGAGAGTATATATAATTAATAGGCTAATGTCAGCAAATTGACTTTGAATCCAAAATCTTTAATGATTTTGAATTCCAGATTAAAAAATAACTAAATATAGTGGTTAGAATTTATGAGAAATTTTTACTCCTCACTAAAAATTACGAATAAGCAAAAATTTATGTGAATATATATTATTATCCAATATCTATTGATTACTCCAATTTATGCTGAATGGCTCTAGAATTGATTAAATAGGGGAAATTACTATAGTAAAAGAAGTTTTTGTGTTGTCTTTCAAATAAGTAAATGTCACTCTTATATTGCTTGAACTGTTATTTATGGGAGTGTTTGTCTGTGAGCTTGATTAATATCTTAGTAATTTTTTTTGTTAATATAAAGAAGTAATGAACTTTTTTTCTTTGTTCCAGGGTGTTGCTCCTACTGCCCAGAGAGCCGCTGTCATTGCAGGTGTAGAGTTGGCAGTCTATGATATCTCAAAGAAAAAGTTAATAATGTCAAATTGGATGAAAGATAACATAATCACTCATTTTGTGTAAGATACATTTTTTTTAAAAATTATTTAACTTATGATAATCTTATTTTCTTTATTTATAATGCTCCAATCAGTATATATATATTATTGCATCAAATTTTTTAACTGAAAAAAGAAAAAAAAATTGAATTATAACAACATTTGCACTCAATCAATAATAAATTTGCAAATTATGCTAATTAAAAATATTCTAGTTTGATTTATTTTATAGTTACAAACGGAAAATTATACTATCTTCATCCATAATAATAACCTTTTGAAACTTGTGTTTGTTTTTTCAACACAAAAATTGGTTATTCATATTTAGAAAAATATTAGTTTGAATTTTGACCGCTAGATGTGTGTGTAAATGAAATGACCGAATGTATAGAAATGGTGGGGTGATTATGTTAGGAGAATTGTTGAGTGTTATAGTGGCAAAGAATGAAATAGAATAGATGCATTAACAAACAATAGGGAGTTAGAGAGATGGAGAACTAGTATGGAGAGTAAAAAGAGTTTAAATATATATAAAAGTAAACAGAATATTGTGAGTTAAGTTATGATAATAGCAAGAAAAGTAATGTACTGTTTAAAGCTCGAACAGAATTGTTAGCAATAAGGGAATATACACATAAATGGAAAAATATGGGTGTTTTAATCTGCACATTATGTAAGGAAAGACAGAGAAAATATTAGGTATCTGTTAATTGAATGTAAGTGCCTATAAGCAGAAAGGGTGGGTAGGGTACAAAGTGGGTTCTTTGTTTTTATGCTGGGAAAAGATAAGGGGGGTTAGATATAAAGGCCATGGAGTTGACAAAGATTATGTTGAGGAAATGGGATGGAGCAGATAGAAAAGAATATGGTAAAAACTTAAGGTGGGGAACAGAGAGGGGAGTTAAGGTGGCTAACAGGTTTATCTGGACCTAGTAGTTGAGAGATTCCTGACTCTTAAAAAGGAGAAGCCACAGTGCATCACATCACATAATATTTATATTCAGCAATAACCCCAAAACTTAGTACATATCTTAAAAAAACTTACATTAAATATATATATTTTTTATTTATATTTATTTTTCATAGCTCTCCTTTTTTTCTTTTAATCAACTTCTTTACTCTTTTCTTATCCCTCAAAATTATGTATTTATATTTTCTTTATATTATGCATTCATTTTATTTCTTTTATAAATATATTGAAATAAATTTTCTAGCTATTAACTTTATATATTATAAAATCTTTATAGCTTACTATGCTTGGTATCCTTTCCAGATAGTCCAGTTAAATAATATATTTACTAATTTTCATTTGTCTGTTGTTGTGGCTTTTGTTTGTTGCAGCCTTTCAAACATTTTTCAACATGCTTTTAATTTTCATTATTAAAAAATCCCCACCCCATTTTTATTTGAAATGCCTCATTTGCTAGAGTATATTATCAAATATATATCACCATATTTCTATTTTAATTCTATGTAAAAATTTCTGAATGTTTATATCAATTTATATAATAGTATTTTCTATATTTATTCATGTCTATGGATGAAGTCTGATTTAGTTTCTAACCATATTGTGCAAAATTGTGTTTGCTTCTCTCAAATCGTCTCTTTCTTCTATATTTAAATTCTAATAAATATTTATATTATGGATCAAAACATAAATTGCAGTAATTAATATGTACAAGTTGAAAGTTTTCTATGTTTATCGTGATAAAAGTTCAATAATGTTCTCATGTAAAAAAATACTACAAAGTCCTTATTTAAAGGCATAAAAAATATTTAACTGAAAATAAATGTCTTTTAGTTATCAACTATTAAATAAAGTAATTTAATTTTTAGTGCAAGTTTTATCGCTGGGTTAGCAGGAGCAATCGCATCCAATCCTATAGATGTTGTCAAGGCAAGTATTATTTTATTGAGTACTAAATACTGAATATAGTTTTATTGCTATTTAAAGCATACAATGATGTTTGCTAGAGTAAAAAGGAATACAAACTTTTATATTTTAGACTCGTCTGATGAACCAGAGAAAACTAAAAGCAGCTGCTTTGAATGGAACTAAATCATCTGAAGTGATTTATACTAGTTCGGTGGACTGTTTAGTACAAGTAAATATATCATTTTGGTTCTGTTATTAATTATTTGTTTATTTTTATCTCTAATTTCTCTAATAAAATATAAACGTGATGCAATAGATATTAATGAAGATAGAGAAAAGGGAAAGATTTAACAATATATCATTTGGTTCTGTTATTAATTATGAAGATAGAGGAAAGGGAAAGACTTATCAATAATATTAATATCATCTATATTCTTTATTACTTTATACAATGCTTTTTTACAATGCAGTATTGACAGTTTCAATTTCCCCAGCAATCTTCTTCAGAACTTCTATTTAAGATTGCTGGAGCAATCGAAACCTTTCAATAGTGAATTATAAAAAAGCATTGTATAAAATAATAAAGAATATACATGATATTAATATAGTATGGATTTGGCAATGCAATAAGAAAGATAAAGTTATAAAATTGTAACAAAGACTAGATGCAAGAACCTTGCATAAAAAATCAAGATATCTGAAGAAAAGTCTTTGGAAGGATCGTTAATGTTTGAATTTAGGTATTGAACAACCTCAAAACAGTTTAAAAGTAAAAACAATTACAATTTAAAATAAAATAAGATATCTCATAAGTAATGAAAATTATAGATATAGCATTATGTTTTTGTTTTCGCCAGATTGTATTACTTTTTTTTATATTTTTGATGAGGTTTATGACAAACAGCTGAATGTTCATTTTACTCCAGAGCTACATATTTTAAGCTTGAGTAATGAGCAGGCACTAGATAATAGACCTTTTATATCTATTTCCCAGATTAGCTTTTGGTTTATGTTCTTCGTTAGTGAGGATTTTGGGTTTAAAATTAGAAGTAATACATTTACACTTTCAGCATCCACTTTTAACTTTTTTAAATTATCAAGTCAATAGCTTGAAATTTTAAAAAAATACAAAGATTTTTAACCCAAGCAACTTGCTTCTACAATTATCTAAAATTTGATCACATGGCTTTGTAAATTAATTTGTTTGTAAAACGTTAACATTTTTATTTACGTATAATTACAAGCTTCCAGTGGTTTAATTTATTTTAAAATGCATTACAATAAGATAAAGAATTACCAGAAGATACAGATTTCTGCCAAATTTAAAGTCCTAAGATCTCAATACAGAGAGTCTTCAATAGATGTAATGGTAAACTTGATATTGAGTAAACATTTGTGCTTAAGTTCAATTTGCTCTATCTATAAGCTTATATCTAAAGCATTTTAGGCTAAAATATTAAATAATAATGACTAAATGCCAATGTCTGGTAGATATACATTGACAATAAATTTAAAGCACAATGCTTTTCAGGAACAAATATTTGTTTATTCTACTTCAGTAATCATTAAGTACAAGTTAATGGTGCTTATTTAATAAGTATACAGTATTATATAATCATATCTGTTTGTGGCCATCATTAATGAAGAGTTAGGATATAGATTTAATAATCACTACCAGCTTTTATCTTTTCATTATTAAGACATAGCAGTGGAATAGTCAAAATTCATATAGGACAGAGTGATAGCAAACATGAGAGCATATAGTAATGGGAATATATGATTTACAGAAAATGAACTGAATGAAGCAAGTAAGAAATTGAAAGGTGGAAAGGCAAGAGGTTTGGATGGATGGGCAGCAGAGATGGTAATGAATTTAGGGCAGATGGCAAAATTAAAACTTTATCATGTTTTAATAATATAGCACAAAAGTGAGGTTTTCCAGGTAGTTGGAGTAATACAAGAGTAAGGCTTTTATTTAAAGGGAAGGATAATGATCAAATTTAAACAATTACAGACTGAAAGTGGTAACGTCAGTACTATGTAAAGTTTTTTCATATGTGATGGCTGGAAGGATTGCAAAATGGATGGAAGAAAATAATATAGTGAGAGAAATGCAAGGAGGTTTTTGATCAGATAAGTCTATAGGAGATAGTATATTTGTAGTTACATAACTTATGGATATGAGTAGGAATACAGGTAGACAGTTGTATATGGTTTTTATAGATATAGAGAAGGCATATGATAGAGTAAATAGAAATAGATTTTGAGTAAGTTTAGTAAATTTGGGAATGGATGGAGCTTTAATGGATATTATTAAGCAATTATATGAAAATAATTACTATAGATATCAATAAGGGAATATAGAATCAGTTAAAGTTAAAAATGGAATGAGACGAAGGCAAGGATGTCCTCTGTCACCTATTTTATTTTTGTTGTATTTGAGAGAAATGGAGAGAGCAATAGGAAGAGGCATAAAGATAAAGGAAGAGGCATAAAGATAACATTAATAGGTGGGAAGGGAGTATATACATTGTCGGGTCTTTTATTTGCGAATGATGTTTTTTTGTGTGCAGAAAGAAGGGAAGATATGGAAGTTATGCTGAGGACATGTGCAAAAGGTGGGTTAAGAGATGTGGATTAAATTTACTGAAGAAAAATCAAAAGTAATGATGATTAATACTGGGGAAAGAAAAGTCAAAGAATTTTTACTGGTGGATATAAAGTTAAGTGTGGTGAATAGATATAACTATTTTGGAATCATCTTAAATAATCAGAGAAATTGCTTGGATGAATGGGAGAAAAAATTGATAAATGAAGCAAAGACAAGAAAGGCATTGATAAAGAAATTAACAGTATTATTGTATAATGTAGCTAGAATTGTATGGAAGGAGTGGCAGTAGCAGGGTTAACATATGGTAATA